>ML298293.1:429-34979 GCA_005239495.1 Nicotiana undulata | reverse complement strand
GCTGAGCCCCAGGTTTATAGGCCCTTTCGAGGTATTGAGGCGAGTCGGGGAGGTTGCTTATGAACTCGCTTTACCTCCCGCCTTATCGAAAGTTCATCCGGTATTTCATGTATTCATGCTTCGGAGATATCATGTTGATTTCTCTCACGTGATTGATTTCAGCACTATTCAGTTAGATGAGAAGTTGGGCTTCGAGGAGGAGCCAGTTGCTATTATTGATAGGCAGGACCGCCAGTTGAGGTCTAAGAGAATTTCTGCCGTAAAGGTCCAGTGGAGGGGCCAACCAGTCGATGAGGCGACCAAGGAGTCCGAGGAGGTCATCCGGGGAAGGTATCCACAGCTATTCGGCACTTCAGGTACGATTCTACGTCCGTTCGAGGACGAACGTTTGTTTTAGAGAGGGAAATTGTGATGACCCAAAAAGGGGTCATCTTATGTGAATCTAATTTTGACTATGTTCCGAGGCCCCGAAAGCCTCCGTTAATCTCACCTCGATGTGCGTGCGCAGCCCGGGCGCGTAAACGGGAAGCTTTTAAGGGAAAAACTTGATTAAGAGTTTAATTTATGATAATTAATTGAATAAAGTTGACTTTGGTCAACATTTTTGGTAAACGGACCCGAATCTGTGATTCGACGGTCTCGGAAGGTCCGTAGGAAAATATGGGACTTGGGCGTATGCCCGGAATCGAATTCCGAGGACCCAAGTCTGAGAAATGAATTTTTAAAATTGTTTTATGAAAATATTAAAGGCTTATGAACATGAACCTTGATGTGAAACCTGTGCTGACGGGCCCGTATTATGATTTCGGAGCCCGGAACAGGTTCAATATGTGTTATTTAAGTTATTTGTAAAATTTGGTAAGAAATGGACTTGATTTGATTGTTTTCGGATCAAAATGAGAAAATTGGAGTTAATGAAGTTTTGAGGATTTTCATTAAATTTGAAATTTGGCTTGAAATGTGATTTTTTTGTTCCCGAGGTCCGAATGAAATTTCGGGACCAGAAATAGTTCCGTATAGTCATTCATGACTTGTTTGTAAAATTTGAGGTCATACCGAGTAGTATAGACCCGTTCGGCGCAATGTTATGAAATGTAGAGTTCTTAAAGTCTTAAGATTGAATTCAAGAGGTTTGGCGGGTGATTTCTAGTTCTAGTGATGTTCTGAGTGTTCCGTGAGCTCGAGTGAGTCCGTCATATGATTTGGGACCTGTTGGTATATTTTGTCGGAGGCTCGGGTGGGCCCAGGGGCTTCCCGGACCCCGGACGAGGCCAAAAACCAGCAAAATCCACTACTGGTGTGGCTGCTTCTGGTGTGGCTGCTTCTGGTGTGACCGCACCTGCAGTCTCTCAGTCGCAGGTGCGACCCCATCGAAGGCGCGGCCCTTTCTTCCGCAGGAGCGGGACCGCTGGTGCGGACTCCTTCTCCGCAGGTGCGATGCCAGGGTCCCATGCCCTTTTTCCGCAGGGGCGGTGATTTTCTCGCAAGTGCAGGACCGCACCTGCGGTCCCAAGGTCGCAGGTGCGGAAATCACTGTTGCCAGCCCTTTTTTAAATGTCCAAATTACGGGTTTTCTTCATTTTACCAACCATCAACCTCCATTAGAGAGCATCCAAGTTTGGGCAGCACCTCCCACGACCATCCACTGTAAGAGGTAAGTTAAACCCCATAATCTTCTAGCTTGAACATTAATTCCTAGTTAAATTCACTACTAAATCATCTAAAAATCATAGAATTAGGTAGTAATTTTAGGGTTCTTGAGGATTTGTGATTATCCGTTTTAGGCCATGAATTTAAGTAGAAATCACACATTAATGATCCTTAGGCTATGGGTGAGTGATCTCTTCGAGAATTTTCGGAATTTGATCATGCGGGACCGGGGTTGGAATTTTGAAATTCTTCAAGAATGGCGACTTTTATTGAATAGCTAAGATAATTTATCACATTGTGCATGCATTGATATTGTTGTATACCTTTTGGCTAGTTGCGAGTCCTCGAGTGTAGAGTTCGGAGTTTCGGGCGCAATTGTGGTCCAAGGGGTAGATTCGACACGAGGTGAGTCTCCTTTCTAACCTTGTAAGAGGGAATTGTCCCCATAGGTGATGTATATGCTATGTGTAAATTGTTTGGGGGCTACGTACGCGCCAAGTGACGAGAGTCCGTACGTAGCGGCTATTATTGTTATGTCCGGGTAGTTAGGCCCACATCATGCCTTGAATGCTTTCTCGTAATGCCTTATATGCTTTTCTCGTAATGCCTGATATTTTTTCCTTGTAATGCTTTATATGATTTATTGTGACGCCATATGTACTATGAAATTATGTTTTGCATAGTGTTATTCCTCTGAGGCTTTATGGAAAAATTGTTGAATGGCAAGGAATTTGTTATGGAAAGTAAGTATTGTAAGATATTGGGATCGGGCCGTACGCCACGGCTGGTTTGAGAGTGATTATGTCTATATGGGATCGGGCCGTACGCAACGGCAGAGTTGAAAAGAAATGGTGAAATATATGGGATCGGGCCGTATGCCACGGCAGTGTTGAAAGTAATTGAATATATATGGGATCGGGTCGTGCGCCACGGCAGTGTTGAGAAGTAATTGTGATATATATATATGAGATCGGGCTGTACGCCATGGCAGTGTTGAGAAATACTTGAGATACCTATGGGATCGGGCTGTACGCCACGGCGAGTTTAGAAGGTACCTTATGGGAGCGGGCAGTACGCCACGGCGGATCTAAGAATTTGTGATTATTGTTTCGTTCGGTGGTCTTACCCTTGAAAGTGCTTTATTGTTTAGTTCAGCAATTGTTTGGATTTCTGCTTTTGATATATATACTTGTTGCTTATTTCCCTGACATGCCTACTGTATTTCATTATATTCTATCATATGTTATTTCTGCTAGACCTTAGTGAGTATCGAGTCGACCTCTCGTCACTACTTCTTCGAGTTTAAGTGGGATACTCACTAGGTACATATTTATTTAATATGTACTCCTGCTGCACTTTCTTTTCTTTTCTGTACTTGACTGTACAGGTCCGGAGGCTGGTACGTCTGATTATCAGGCTGGTGCTAGATATTGATAGCGTGGTCATACTTCACGGTGAGTTGCTTTCCCGGCGACTTCCTGGCATCACCCTGGAGTGCTTTTGTTATATTCTTTGTCCATTTCATTCAGACTGAGACTCTGTATATATTGTGGTCATTGTATATTCAGTAGTTGCCCATGACACTCGTGACACTAGTTCCTGGCACACACGCGTAGTTTATGTATATTTTAGGTTTGGGTTGTACAGGCATGCAAAAGGTTTCGCCAAAAGGTTTCTGTTTCCTTAGGTTGCCGAATTCTTTTGGCTAAGTTTTGTCTCCCCCTTTTCCTTGGTATTCCTTTTATATAGGAAACAAAAGGTTTCAGCAACCTAAGGAGACAAAACTTAGCCAAAAGGAAACGAGTTGTCCCAACTAAATGTCATAAACCCTTTTAAACCGGCCCCGAAAGGAGTGCTTAGGGAAAAAAGGGTGCGCGACAGCATGGCGACTCTACTGAGGATTTTTCAGGCTTTTACCATTTCAAATTGCTTTGTGAATATGTGCCTCTTCCTATGTGCAATTACTTGTTTATTTCGTTTAAGCATTTAATTTCTCTCAAAAGTATCTGACATATCTTTCTTGTTTCCTTCCTTTTAACCGTTTTAAACTATAAACTGCTGTATTTACTGCTTTCATAACGTGCAAATACGTGATTACTTGTTTACTGTTTATTGCATTATTCATGATCCAACATTCATATTCCACTCATGCCAAAACAAATCCTATAGCAACGCTTGATGAGTGGTTGCGCCCTTCCTATATTATCATCCCTAAATTTGGAAAGGCTTATTTGCGGTAAAACAAGTCGACCAGCGGTGCAGTCGATGGTTCCGTGCCTTTCCCCCTTGAGTTGTTCGGTCAAGGGTACCAGTCTAACACCCCATAGAAACCTTACTTAGTTAAACTGTACATGCATCATGGTCGAACCTAGCCAGGTTAATGTGTTGTCCGCACCATGGCCTTTAAGACAGCCTTATCCAAAAGTCCATCGGGTTTTCCATAATCCTAACGGACGCAATCACGTTCTGTGCATTTATTTGGAGAACTAAATGCTTGTATGCTAATCATAAGTGTATAAATAGTTGTGCCTAGCGGGGGTAAGGGCCTAACCATTTTGTCTTGCAGAAATATGAGGCACGAGATCCCTAGACTCGGCATGGTTGCCAACATTCACCCAAAAATTCTAAACAGGTGGGAGGACCTTCACTCCAATGATAAGTCGCTCGTCAAGAAATACTTGGGTAACCTACTATCTCTCCTCGACATTCAACCCAACAAAATGTGGATAGAGGCTGCCACTTTATTCTGGGATTGCGAAAGAGCCTTCTTCCATTTTGGGGACATCGAAATGACACAGTTGCTGGAGGAAACAGGAGGATTGACAGGTTTAGTTTGGGAGACTCCTGGGTTGCTGATGCCTGAGAACCGCACGTGCAGGGGTTTCTTGAAAATGATGGGTCTAAAGAAGAATGCAGAGTTAGAGTGTCTGAAGAAGTCTTACATTTATTTCAAATATTTGTACGAAAGGTACGGTCACGGCAAGTCCTACCGTACCTATCATGACGAGTTTGCCATAACATCCTTGGGACACATCCACTGTAGGGTATTCTTCTTCATCTTTTGCTTCCTTGGTCTAATCGTATTTCCAATGAAGAAAGAAAGAATCCATACTAGGCTGGCTATGGTAACCAAGACCCTAATGGAAGGAATTGGTGGGCAGACATTCAGCATCGTGCCCATGATTATTTCAGACATATACCGAGCCTTAGAGAAATGCCAAAGAGGAGAAAATCACTTCGAGGGCTGCAATTTGTTACTTCAGCTTTGTCTCTTAGAACATCTTCAAAAAGGCCAGTGCCGACAAGAGTTTTAGCGAAGGGCGTGGAATGACCACATTGCTTTCCACCATCCAAAGAGAATGACTTACATTCTCGACATGTTTGCTCAGCCTGAGAATTCCAAAGAGTGGGTTGAATTCTTCGATCATCTGACTGATGAGCAAGTCTAAGGGATGTTCGAGTGGTTTCGAACATAAGAGTTCATCGTCTGGTTCAGATACGCACCATTCCTGATATTGATTGGCCCGAGAGGAACATATCCTTACGTCCCTCTCCGGGTTATGAGACAAGCGGGTAGAAAGCAGATTACACCAAGGGTTGACAAGATGAGCCACTTCCGAGCCGACTTTCAAGATGATGATAGCCTTCACAAGTGCCAAGCCCAACATATGTGGCACTGTAAGATCATAATGGAGAAAGACACAATTGAGTCGGACAGATATCATGCAGGTTGTACACCTTTCTACTCGGGGTGGTTAGAAGACAACTGTGATGGCAGGCCAGGGTTCATCCGAGGTCACCAGGTCATAGATGAAAAAACTGAAGCTCAGGTCAAGTATAATCAACTACGCAAAAGGATCCGTGAATGCGATAAACGAGCACTGCGAGATACATGAGTCCAAAGGGAAGCTGATTGAGGAATGGAAAGACATATCCATCAGTACCAATAGAAAGCTGGGATACTTGGAGCGAGGCATAGTCAAACTGGAGGGAAAATTCATCAAGAGGGTTGAAGACTGTCAAAAGGCTGAAGGAACCGAAGGTGGACATCTAGCCCGAGCATGCCTACTGCTAGGACTCCGCGAGCTGGGGAAGTTGTTCGAGGGAATCAAGGATGCCGAATCTGGGGAGGCATTTTAAACACACAGTGCAGAACGCGCTCTACATTCCCGCACTGTGTGTTTAAATACTGCAATACTTTCATAACCCTCACTGACTTGGCTACCTTTTTGTTTTTACTTTATTATTTTCTTTTTTATTATTACCCTACCCAAAGGTTAGTCCGTGCACTCTGGCATCATCATCCTATCTTACAAGATCCAGGGGCCCTCGACCTTCTCCTCTTCCTAGTCCTCCCAAAGGCAAAAACAAAGGCAAGAAGAAAATGGAAGATTAAGACAACATCATAAATGAGAACACGGTTGAACGGGTAGAGGCCACTGATGGACAGGGCATTCGGGTTCAGAATGAAACTATGTCACAGCTAGAACAGAAGTTTTCGAAATTCCAAGAAGAGCTTGATCAAGTGCGAAATCTGACAAACCTGTCATTTACCCTCAATGTCCCAGACGCCAACCTCCCCAACATCCAGAATCTGACACCTCCTCAAACCATCCCAAAGTAGCAAAATCATCCCGCAGCTCACCATCACGCCACTCCACCAAAGTACCAGACCCTCCCAACACAATGTAACACCTGCCATACCCCAAAGAACACTCCGCTACTTATCTCAAAACCTCAGAACTCCACAAACGACTATTTCTACACACATGCACCTACCACCACATTGAACGGGTTAATGCCATAGATAAGGACAAATGGTGGTATAGCAAGATCGCAAGCATGATGAATTGGCGAGGGTATGAGCCAGGTAAAGGGCTCGGAAAGAACCTCCAAGGGATCTCCATACCCATCAAGCTTAAGAAATATGGCACCACTTTCGGTTTAGGATACGAATATACTTGGGAAGAATTCAGGAGCTGGTCGCCACCATGGCGTGGTCCTTACTACCCACTGGAGCATCCGATATCGCGCCTAGAGTAGACTTTTTACCAGGCTGGCATTATTTATGGGACAGATGAAGAAGAGGCACTTGCAGCAATGAGGAACTTATCCCTGGAGGACAGCGACATCGATTGTTTTGTTATTCTCGAGGAGGAAGGGAGGAAAGCCCTTCCATTCAGGCCGTAAGTAGAGGGGCGTATCTTAAGAACTAGACCGTCAGAACAGCCAGAGCCCGATGAGCCTCGGGGTAGAAAGGCTAAAACAAGCATTGTTCATTATTTTTACTAAATGATTTTCCTTTCGCGTTTTTCAATTCTTGCAATAAGATCTTCAACGTTCAAAATATTTATTCAATTTATCAAAAGCACTTTTAAATTTTATGAATCAATATTTATTACCGTTGGTTTTATCTCACTACATTATCTATATAGCATTACTATTACTTGTCTTGATGAACCAATGACTGTGACATGCAATTTGGGAGTTCAAAAAATGTCAACGAGACTCGAATCAGCATTCATTTGTCGCCGTCAGAGAAGAAGGAGTACACAGAATTTCTAAAAGAGTATGAGGGCATATTTGCATGGTCGTACAATGACATGACTGGTCTAAGTACATCCTTTGTTTCTCACAAATTACCAATTGATCCAATGTGTCCTCCAGTCAAGCAAAAGCTCAGAAAGTTCAAACCTGACATGAGCTCAAAAATCAAAGAAGAAGTCACCAAGCAGATCAACACTAAGGTTCTCCGGGTTGTGGAGTATCCAACATGGTTAGCTAACATCGTGCCAGTACCAAGGAAATGTGGGAAGGTCAGAGTCTGTGTCAACTATCGGGATCTCAATCGGGCCAGTCGAAAAGACGACTTCCCCTTGCCTAACATACACATCCTGATTGACAATTGCGCCAAGCATGAGCTACAATCATTCGTGGATTGCTTCGCTGGTTACCATCAGATCTGGATGGATGAGGAAGATGCTGAGAAAATGGCTTTCATTACGCCGCTGGGAGTATACTGCTACAAGATGATGTCGTTCGGCCTGAAAAATGCAGGGGCCACCAATATGAGGGCTATGACCACCATCTTCCACGGTATGATACACAAGGAGATTGAGGTATATGTGGATGATGTTATTATCAAATCCAGGAAAGACACTTATCACATAGCATACTTGAGGAAGTTTTTCAATAGGTGGCGGAAATACAATCTGAAGTTGAATCTAGCGAAGTGTGCATTCTGGGTTCCTGCTGGGAAGCTGCTCAGGTTCATTGTAAGCCGTCGAGGAATAGAACTGGATCCGTCGAAAGTCAAAGCCATCCCGGAACTACCACCGCCAAGGAACAAGAAAGATGTGATGAGTTTCCTGGGTCGTCTTAACTACATCAGTCAGTTCATAGCACAGTCTACAGTTATATGTGAGCCTATCTTCAAGATGTTGAAGAAAGATGCCGCAACCAAGTGGACCGATGATTGCCAAAGGGCCTTCGACAGAATTAAGAAATATCTATCAACACCACCAGTCCTAGTACCTCCTGAACCAGGTAGACCTTTACTACTCTACCTTGCAGTGTTAGATGGAGCTTTTGGTTACGTTCTAGGGCAGCACGACGAGACAGGAAGAAAAGAGCAGGCTATTTATTATCTGAGCAAGAAGTTCACTCCATATTGATGCTCGGTACTCTTTATTGGAACGCACTTGTTTTGCTTTGACTTGGGTAGCTCAGAAGATGAGGCATTACTTCTGTGCCTACACAACATATCTTATATCGAGGATGGATCCCTTGAAGTACATCTTTCAAAAGCCCATGCCCACTGGCAAGCTGGCCAAGTGGAAAATCCTGCTAGGTGAGTTCGACATTGTCTATGTGACTCAGAAAGCAGTCAAGGGACATGTACTGGCATACCACCTCGCTGAAAACCCTGTGGATGGAGAATACAAACCCCTAAAAACGTATTTTCCCAATGAAGAGGTATCATTCATAGGAGAAGACATTACAGAGTCCTATGACGGTTGGAGATTGTTCTTCGACGGAGCGACAAATTTCAAGGGAGTCAGCATTGGAGCTGTCCTGATATCAGAAACTGGTCAACACTATCCGGTATCTGCCAAACTCATATTCCCTTGCACCAACAATATGGCGGAATATGAAGCCTACATCTTAGGGCTCAACATGGACATTGACATGAACGTCCAGGAGCTGTTAGTGATTGGTGACTCAAATTTGCTGGTACATCAGGTACAAGGAGAATAGGCCACCAAGAATTCCAAGATACTACCGTACCTGCACCACGTGTAGGAACTAAGAAAGAGGTTCACAAAGATAGAATTTCGGTATGTACCCAGAATCCAGAATGAGTTTGCCGATGCACATGCTACTTTGTCCTCTATGATTCAGCATCCAGACAAGAATTTCATTGATCCTATTCCTATAAAGATCCATAATCAGCCAGCTTACTGTGCCCATGTCGAAGAAGAAGCAGATGGAAAACCTTGGTTTCATGACATCAAGGAATACTTGGCGAAAGGAGAGTACCCAGAGCTTGCAAATCATACTCAGAAATGCACACTTCGGAGACTGGCCAACAACTTCTTTCATAGCGGAGGAATCTTGTATAGGAGGACTCCCGATTTTGGACTACTAAGATGTGTCGACGCAAAGGAAGCATCCAAGCTACTAGAAGAGATCTATGTTGGGACTTGCGGCCCGCATATGAATGGTTTTGTTTTGGCTAAGAAGATACTCAGAGCTGGTTACTTCTAGATGACTATGGAAACGTACTGGATCCAGTATATCTGTAAATGCTACCGATGTCAGGTACATGCAGATATGATAAAAGTACCTCCAAATGAGATTAATTCAACAAGCTTTCCCTGGCCGTTTGCCGCTTGGGGTATGGACGTTATTGGACAAATAGATCCTGCCGCCTCCAATGGACACAGGTTCATCCTGGTAGCAATTGATTATTTCACTAAATGGGTCGAAGCAGCATCCTACAAAGCAGTGACTACGAAAGTCGTGGTTGATTTCGTCCGCGACCGCATTGTTTATCGATTCGAAATTCCAGAGTCAATCATCATTGACAATGGTTCCAATCTCAACAGTGACTTGATGAAAACTATGTGTGAGACTTTCAGAATCAAACACAAAAACTCCACGGCCTACCGACCTCAGATGAATGGAGCTGTATAAGCCGCTAATAATAATATCAAGAAGATATTGAGTAAAATGATAGAGAAGCACAAGCAGTGAAATGAGAAGTTATCATTTTCTTTACAGGGATATCGTACTACGGTCCGCACATCAACCAGACCAACTCCTTATATGTTGGTTTATGGTACAGAGGTTGTTATCCCCACCAAAGTTGGAATTCCATCCTTAAGAATCATACAAGAAACTGAGCTCAATGATGCAGAGTGGGTAAAGAACCGTTATGAGAAGCTAGCCCTCATAGACGGAAAAAGGATGAATGTAGTATGTCACGGTCAACTTTATCAGAATAAAATGACCAGAGCCTTCAACAAGAGAGTCAAGCCGAGACAGTTCACATCGGGGCAGTTGGTGTTAAAAAAAATTCCGCATCAAGAAGAAGCCAAAGGGAATTTCAATCCCAGCTGGCAAGGTCCATACATGCTTCATCGAGTACTGATAGGAGGAGCACTCATACTCGCAGAAATGGACGGAGAAGTCTGGCCGTAGCCAATCAATTAAGACGCAGTCAAACACTATTATGTGTAATTCTTTATGCTTTCATCAATGATGTAAACTGAACTACGCCTGATTTGATTCCCATTTAAGAGGGGATACGTAGGCAGCCCTATGGGTTCGGTCACAACTCAATAACAATTTCCATTTTTCCCCGCAATTGGAAACTGAGGCAGAATTTTGAGGAGGACCCTAAAAATTCCCAAGCAAGTTCAGCTGATCACCGCACAAGCAGCCGCCAGAAACATCAACCCATCAAACTGGGGCAGAATTTTCAGGAGGACCCTCAAAATTCTGTAGCGAGAGAGGTTGCAATGTCTTGAACCATGTCACGGTCGTTGGTTCATCTAAAAGCTATTTGTAATTATGCGTTTATGACATTTTTGTTTTGTAAAATCATGCATACTTGTTCTTGAAAAAGATTTGTTTAGCAAACGCTACCCCAATGATACAGACAATATCATTATATCAAGTCGGATGAGTCAAGAAAAGCCAATAGGGATACAAACTAACCTTTCCCATCTACAAAACTCACGATTTTTCTTTGGATGCAGGCAATAAGAATAAACACACAGGGAAGCCACAATTTGCATCACAGTTGCAAATGCTAAGCTCGCTGTCCACATAAAGAACGAGCATGTTCAAAGTTACAATTTATCGAAACCATCATACTTTGCCTACTGTTGCTATCGGTACAAACATACAATGCTCTGTAGTCACAAAGCCTACAATGATTACAACATTGCAATTTATGACCAACTAATAATTTCTACTGTCATTTGTTGTTTAATCCATCTGCATAAGGCTACCTTTCTACCTTCCGAGACTAAGCTCTGTCTCCATCTGCATGAGGTTAAGCTCTACCTCCATTTGCATAAGGCTACCTTTCTACCTTCCGAGACTAAGCTCTGTCTCCATCTGCATGAGGTTAAGCTCTACCTCCATTTGCATAAGGCTACCTTTCTGCCTTTCGAGACTAAGCTTTGTCTCCGTCTACATCTGCATCTTTGCATAAGGCTACCATTCTGCCTTTCGAGTTTAAGCTCTACCTCCATTTGCATAAGGCTACCATTCTACCTTCCATCTGCATAAGGCTACCTTTTTGCCTTCCGAGACTAAGCTTTGTCTCCATCTGCATCTGCATCTTTGCATAAGGCTACCATTCTGCCTTCCGAGGTTAAGCTCCACCTCCATTTGCATAAGGCTACTATTCTGCCTTCCATATGCATAAGGCTACCTTTATACCTTCCGAGACTAAGCTCTGTCTCCATCTGCATCTGCATCTTTGCATAAGGCTACCATTCTGCCTTCCGAGGTTAAGCTCCACCTCCATTTGCATAAGGCTACTATTCTGCATTCCATATGCATAAGGCTACCTTTATACCTTCCGAGACTAAGCTCTGTCTCCATCTGCATCTGCATCTTTGCATAAGGCTACCATTCTGCCTTCCGAGGTTAAGCTCTACCTCCATTTACATCTTGCATAAGGCTACTTTTCTGCCTTTCGAGGCTAAGCTCTGCCTCCCAATTTACCTTTTTCGTCAAGACTAAGAGTTGTCTCAAGCATTATTTACTTCACTTTTCTTTCGGGCTAATCTCTGCCCTTCAATACGCAAGACTAAGCTTTGTCTTGTCCACATCATGCTACTGCATTTATCATGGGGTGAAATATCGCCAACTTATCCAAAGGCGTCATCGTTCGGAGGATCCATATTCATGGCCCGAGAACACCATCCCAGGGCCTGAGGATCTCTTTCGATTTTGCATATCATTATTCAAAGGCGTCATGGTTCAGAGGCACCATCTTTATAGCCCGAGAATATCATTTCATGTCCTGTGAATCCTACATCAAGCAATCCATGGCCCAGGACATCATGGTCTAAGGACGTCATCCTTAACCGTCCGAAGACAACATTCATGGTCCGAAGGGAACTTTCATCATGTTTAAATTTACGCATAATATATGCTTGTATCGATTATTTGCAGGTAATCCGGCGAGCAACGACCGTCTTGGAAGGAGCGGTCCCGTTCCAGTTCTCTTAACCATTCCCATAAGTCATTTATTCGTTCAACCCTATATGTTACGTCCGTCCTGGCAAAAAACTTCATCGGTATACTTCGTCGATGGCTCCTAAACTACAAACGGGCTGATTCCTATAAAACCAGGGATATGTAGGCAACTCAGAAACCAGGGTGCGGCCTAAATCTCTTCAAACCATTTCGCTCGGTCAAAATTGGCCATCATATCTTTACCCGACAACTCTTCCATCCTTCCTGGGTAAAGAGGGGCAGTTGTTGATACCCAATTTTTCCTCAGTGCCAAGTGATATTTCAAAGCCTTTCTCATAATCCGGGTTTGTCAAAGTTCCCTAAGGACCTCAAGGGATCCCGGGCAGTGCTCACACCAAGATTTCATAACCATAGTAGAGTAAGTGCAGTGTGGAAGGTCTAGCCTTAGTGTGTCAAAGTTCAGAGGGAGCTCAAGGGTCCCAAAGAATTGCTCACACAAATGGGGCAGAACTTAAGGGGTCTCAGAGTAGAGTGAGAGTGCTTAACATAGGTTTGAAAAAATTGAGTAAGAAAACAGTTTTGAAAAAAATCGACTTGATTGAAATGATTTTATATCAGAAATTTTAACCAATGAGACATTTTGAAATAGCAGAGTAATGAGAACAATACCAATCTCAGGATCCAAACAAATTCAGCATCACACAAGGAACAAGGAACCAAGAAAAACTCAAACAACCACAAACAGGGGTAATGGAATTTGAGGGACAAGTATAGAGCATGTGAGGGAAAGCATGTAGTAGGCTGAGGTATGCGTAGGTACACAATCAGAAGTTCCTAAGGGGTTCAGGGAATTGGGATACAGTGTAGTAACAGTATCAAATAGCTTAAGGTAATACCATTAGTGGCATGCCTTAACCAAAGCTAGTGTGCAGACATAGGCATAGAGGGTCACATAGAAACAGGTTTCAAATACATAAAGACATGCTGATTATGAAAATAAAGCATAACTCAACATGCTAGATGGAGCACAAGGTTTTAATTACACGTCCAACAACAAAACAGTAGATAGACGCATATAAGAAACATAATGAATTGAAGCAGCAAAATAAACATATTGGTTTGGGAACTGGGATTAAAAATCAGAACATACCAGTGAAATGAAGAAGACAGTAAACACAAAGTAAGGTAGGAGCACAATAGTTAGCCTTGGCTTGCAGCCGGCTAACTTAGAACAGTAACAAGTAGCACCAAGAAGAGAGAAGAGAGCAGGAAGTTTTAGTAGAGAGAGAGAGTTATTGAACCAGTCGGTCCGTGTGTGATTGAGAGTAGTATATATATAGTTTTGAAATAGGCAGAAATAAGGTAAAGTCTGTATTTAAGCAGTAAATAAAGGAATCAGAATCAACCAGCAGAGAATCAAAGTGAGTACTCCCTTCAATTAAGGAGTCAATTTCAAACGGTAATAGACATATGACAAATAAGGAAAGATACCACATGGCTGGCATATAACACATAAGGAAATACAAGTATATGGCAGGTAACTAGGCTAGGTACATAACATACTAATTAAGGAATGTCATAAGAATCAGTTTGACAGCATAATCAACTAAGAAAAATAAGGCAGGGAGTGATGGAAATCAGCAAGAATCCTCGAGCGAGATTCAAATCACAGGAAATTAGCGCCAATTAGGGAAAGTATCATGTATGACTGGAATACCACACAGGGAAATAATTTCAGCATATAGAACAAGTAATTAGTCTAGGTTCAGAAAATCTAATTAAGGAAAGGTTTATAAGAATCTATTACCAGTAGAATCAATCAAATAAGGCAAGTGAATAACTCATGGGTCAAAATCAGTAATGTATTACCATAGGAGATCAGTGAAGGACACTAATCCCAGGGAATCAGGGATTCGAATAAGGATAACATCAGCTAAAAGAAATTAACACGAATTTAATAGATAATGGTCAAGAAATCTGAAACCCTAGTAATCACAGTGGAGTAAAATCATACAAAATTAGGGATTCACGTGAATTACAAAGTAAACATTGATGTAAGCGGGAAAAGCAAGAAAATCGGAGACATAGATGAACACCATAGGGTAAAGTTTCAGAGAATCATAAAGCTCATGAGACGCAAGCACATATGCAAACATATTATTAGAGACAAAATCAGGAACTCAAGGTTTAGGACTAAAGATTAGGGTTCTAACACAACAACTCAGATAAAGAGAGAGACTCAAATAAATCGCTAAAACACAGTAAAAATCCTAGGATAACACTGAAAAATCATAGGAAACCGTTTTAAAAAGGGGTTATGAAACCCTAGTTTGAAGATGAATTTTTAGGAAAACCGGAACATCTTTAAGGAAAATATAAAAATAGCCCGTAATATGCAAAGATATATTACGGGTCTAAAGAAACCAAGCGATAGTAGTTAGGGTTTCATGGAGACAACCCAAAGAGAAGAAATATCAGCTAAAGAACCATTGGTTCTAGCCAAAAATGAAGAGATCTTACTCTGACGGCCGTAGATGGCCGGAAAACGGCCTGAAAGGTCATAGATGGGAGTTGAACCGCTCCAGGTTCACTTGAAGACCTCAAGGTACTGTCAAGCCGGCATAGGAGAAGACATAGGCTAGAAGGGGTGAAACCTCATGGTTTCCGGCAAGAGAGGTGGCCGGAGAAGAGAGACAGAGTTCATCGGAGGGGGGAAGGTGTGAAGGTTATAGAGGGAACCAGAGAGAACCAGAGAGAAGGCGAGAGAGAATTAAACGGGGGAAAATGAGAAGGGGGGGTAGTCGTTTAGTATTAATTAAGGTAAGTAAAGATTTGGGCCGTTAATTTGAATTAATAAACGGCTCAGATTCAATGGGGGATTGGGTCGGGTAGGCTAAGCTTTGGGCCTGGGTGTTGGGCTAATTAATTGGGTTGGGGTCCGGGTAGATTAGGCTAAAATTAGGATTAAAAGTGGCTATTTGTTAAATACCCATTTAAAATAGATAAATAATTAATTAAAATGGTTAATAATTTAAAAAATGACATTGATGCTTAGTAGATGAATTTAAAGTAATTAATTAGTATTTAAAATACAAATGAAAAATTATTTGATAAAAAAATAGCTCAAAATATATAGTTAAGCTATAATTGCAAAGTTATTGCAATTATAGCTAAATAATGCCAATATGGCTAATTTGTGAAATAATTAAATCCTAATAGGATCAAAAAAATGATATATTAAACCAAGGAATATTTTGAAACTATTTGTAATGTAATTTATGATTAATTATTGGATATAAAAGTACTAGATAAATTAGAAATGAATTGATAAAAATATGGAAAAATACCAATTGTTATAAAACGTATTTTGAAGGTATATATGCAAATTAAAAAATAATTTGAGGAAAAATTGGGTATCAACAGCCGCCCCTCATTACCCGGGAAGGATGGAAGAGTTATCGGGTAAAGATATGATGGCCAATTTTGATCGAGCGAAATGGTTTGAAGAGATAGGTTGCACCCTGATTTCTGAGTTGCCTACATATCCCTGGTTTTACAGGAATCAGGCCGTTTGTAGTTCAGGAGCCATCGGCGAAGTATACCGTTGAAGTTTTTTGCCAGGACGGACGCAACATATATGGTTGGACGAATAAACGACTTACGGAAATGGTTAGGAGAACTGGAGCGGGACCGCTCCTACCAGGACGGCTGTTGCTCGCCGGATTACCTACAAATATTCGATACAAGCATATATTGTGCGTAAATTTAAACATGATGCAAGTTCCCGTCGGACCATGAATGCTGTCTTCGGACAGTTAAGGATGACGTCCTTAGACCATGATGTCCAGGGCCATGGATTACTTGATGCAGGATTCGCAGGCCATGAAATGATGTTCTCGGGCTATGAAGATGGTGCCTCCGAACCATGACACCTTTGAATAATGATATGAAAAATCGAAAGAGATCCTCAAGCCATGGCATGGTGTTCTCGGTCCATGAAGATGGTGCCTTCGAACGATGACGCCTTTGGATAAGTTGGCGATATTTCAGCCCATGATAAATGCAGTAGCATGATGCGTACAAGACAAAGCTTAGTCTTGCGTATTGAAGGGCAGAGCTTAGCCCGAAAGAAAAGTGAAGTAAATAATGCTTAAGACAACGCTTAGTCTTCGAAAAAGGTAAATTGGGAGGCAGAGCTTAGCCTCGAAAGGCAGAAAAGTAGCCTTATGCAAATGTAGATGGAGACAATTTTTAGTCTCAGAAGGAAAAAAAGTAGCCTTATGCAAGATGGAAATGGAGGTAGAGCTTAACCTCGGAAGGCAGAATGGTAGCCTTATGCAAAGATGCAGATGCAGATGGAGACAGAGCTTAGTCTCGGAAGGTATAAAGGTAGCCTTATGCAGATGGAAGGCAGAATGGTAGCCTTATGCAAAGATGCAGATGCAGATGGAAACATAGCTTAGTCTTGGAAGGCAGAAAGGTAGCCTTATGCAGATTGAAGGCAGAAAGGTAGCCTTATGCAAATGGAGGTAGAGCTTAACCTCATGCAGATGGAGACAGAGCTTAGTCTCGGAAGGCAGAAAGGTAGCCTTATGTAGATGGATTAAACAGCAAATGACAGTAGAAATTCTTAGCTGGTGATAAATTGCAATGTTGTGATCATTGTAGGCTTTGTGACTACGGAGCATTGTATATTTGTACTGATAGCAACAGTAGGCAAATTATGATGGTTTTGAGAAATTGTAACTTTGAACATGCTCGTTCTTTATGTGGACAGCGAACTTAGAATTTGCAACTGTGATGCAATTTGTGGCTTCCCTATGTGTTTATTCTTTGTGCCTGCATCCAAAGAAAAAATTGTGAGTTTTGTAGATGGGAAAGGTTAGTTCGTATCCCCGTTAGCTTTGCTTGACTCGTCCGGCTTGATCTAATGATATTGTTTGTATCATTGGGGTAGCGTTTGCTAAACAAAGCTGTTTCACGAACAAGTATGCATGATTTTATAAAAATATGTCATAAACGCATAATTACAAATAGCTTTTAGATGAACCAACAACCGTGACGTGGTTCAAGACATTGCAACCTCTCTCGCTACAGAATTTTGAGGGTCCTCCTCAAATTCTGCCCCTGTTTGATGGGTTGATGTTTCTGGCGGCTGCTTGTGTGGCGATCGACTGAACTTGCTTCGTAATTTTGAGGGTCCTCCTCAAAATTCTGCCCCAGTTTCCAATTGTGGGAAAAAATGGAATTTTGTATTGAATTGTGACCGAACCCATAGGGCTGCCTACGTATCCCCTCTTAAACGGGAATCAGGTCAGGCATAGTTCAGTTTACATCATTGATGAAAGCATAAAGAATTACACATAATAGCGTTTGACTGCGGCTAAATTGATTGGCTTCCGCCAGACTTCTCCGTCCATTTCTGAAAGTATAAGTGCTCCTCTTGTAAATACTCGGTGAACTATATACGTACCTTGCCAGTTGGGAGAGAATTTCCCTTTGGCTTCATCTTGATGGGGAAAGATCTTCTTCAACACCAGCTGCCCCGATATGAACTGTCTTGGCTTGACTCTCTTGTTGAAGGCTCTATACATTCTATTCTGATAAAGTTGACTGTGACATACTACATTCATCCTTTTTCCGTCTATGTGGGCCAGTTGCTCATAACGGTTCTTTACCCACTCTGCATCGCTAAGCTCAATTTCTTGTATGATTCCTAGGATGGAATTTCAACTTCGGCGGGGATAACAACCTCTGTACCATAAACCAGCATATAAGGAGTTGCTCCGGTTGATGTGCGGACCATAGTACGATATCCCAGTAAAGAAAATGATAACTTCTCGTGCCACTTATTGTGCTTCTCTATCATTTTCCTCAATATCTTCTTGATATTCTTATTGGCGGCTTCTACAGCTCCATTCATCTAAGGTCGGTAGGCCGTGGAGTTTTTGTGTTTGATTCTAAAAGTCTCACACATACTTTTCATCAAGTCACTGTTGAGATTGGAACCATTGTCGGTGATGATTGACTCTGGAATTCCGAATCGACAAACAATGCGGTCGCGGACGAAGTCAGCTACGACTTTCTTAGTCACTTCTTTGTAGGTAGCTGCTTCGACCCACTTAGTGAAATAATCTATTTCTACCAGGACGAACCTATGTCCGTTGGAGGCGGTAGTCTCGATTGGTCCAATAACGTACATGCCCCAAGCGGTGAACGGCCAGGGCAAGCTATTGCATTGAGCTCATTTGGATGTACTTTTATCATATCTGCATGTACCTGACATCGATATCATTTACGGACATACTGGATGCAGTCCATTTCCATAGTCATCCAGAAGTAACCAGCTCTGAGTATATTATTAGCCAAAACAAAACCATTCATATGCGGGCCGCAGGTCCCAGCATGGATCTCTTTAGTAGCTTGGATGCTTCATTTGCGTCCACACATCTTAATAGTCCCAAATCGGGAGTCCTCCTGTACAGGATTCCTCCGCTATGAAAGAAGTAGGTTGACAGTCTCCGAAGTGTGCGTTTCTGAGTATGATTTGCAAGCTCTGGGTACTCTCCTTTCGCCAAGTATTCCTTGATGTCATGAAACCAAGGTTTTCCATTTGCTTCTTCTTAGACATGGGCACAGTAAGCTGGATGATTATGGATCTTCACTGGAATAGGATCAATGAAATTCTTGTCTGGATGTTGAATCATAGAGGACAGAGTAGCCAGTGCAACGACGAACTCATTCTGGATTCTGGGGACATGCCGAAATTCAATCTTCATGAACCTCTTTCTTAATTCCTTCACGTGGTGCAGGTACGGCAGTATCTTTGAATTCTTGGTGGCCCATTCTCCTTGTACCTGATGTACCAGCAAATCTGAGTGACCAGTCACTAACAGCTCATGTATGTTCATGTCAATGGCCACGTTGAGCCTTAAGATGCAGGCTTCGTATTCCACCATATTGTTGGTGCAAGGGAATCTGAGTTTGGAAGATACCGGATAGTGTTGACCAGCTTCTGATATCAGGACAGCTCAAATGCCAACTCCCTTGAAATTCGCCGCTCCATCAAAGAATAGTCTCCAACCGTCATATGACTCTGTAATGTCTTCTCCTATGAATGATACCTCTTTATCGGGAAATTACATTTTCAAGGGTTCGTATTCTCCATCCACAGGGTTTTCAGCGAAGTGGTCTGCCAGTGCATGTCCCTTGATTGCTTTCTCAGTCACATAGACAATGTCGAACTCACTCAGCAGGATTTTCCACTTGGCCAGCTTGCCGGTGGGCATGGGCTTATGAAAGATGTACTTCAAGGGATCCATCCTCGATATAAGATATGTTGTGTAGGCATAGAAGTAATGCCTCAGCTTCTGAGCTACCCAAGTCAAAGCACAACAAGTGCGTTCCAATAGAGAGTACCGAGCCTCATATGGAGTGAATATTTTGCTCAGATAATAAATAGCCTGCTCTTTTCTTCCTGTCTCATCATGATGCCCCAGAACGCAGTCGAAAGCTCCATCTAACACTGCAAGGTAGAGTAGTAAAGGTCTACCTGGTTCAGGTGGTACTAGAACTAGTGGTGTTGACAGATATTTCTTAATTCTGTCGAAATCCCTTTGGCAATCATCGGTACACTTGGTTGCGGCATCTTTCTTCAGCATCTTGAAGATAGGCTCACATATAACTATAGACTGTGATATGAACCGGCTGATGTAGTTAAGACGGCCCAGGAAACTCATCACATCTTTCTTGTTCCTTGGCGGTGGAAGTTCCTGGATGGATTTGACTTTCAACGGATCTAGTTCTATTACTCGACGGCTTACAATGAACCCAAGCAGCTTCCCAGCAGGAACCCCGAATGCACACTTCGCGGGATTCAGCTTCAGATTGTATTTCCGCAACCTATTGAAAAACTTCCTCAAGTATGCTATGTGATCAGTGTCTTTCCTGGATTTGATAATAACATCATCCACATATACCTCAATCTCCTTGTGTATCATACCATGGAAGATGGTGGTCATAGCCCTCATATAGGTGGCCCCTGCATTTTTCAGGCCGAACGGCATCATCTCTTAGCAGTATACTCCCAGCGGCGTAATGAAAGCCATTTTCTCAGCATCTTCCTCATCCATCCAGATCTGATGGTAACCAGCGAAGCAATCCACGAATGATTGTAGCTCATGCTTAGCGCAATTTTCAATCAGGATGTGTATATTAGGAAAGGGGAAGTCGTCTTTCGGACTGGCCCGGTTGAGATCCCGGTAGTCGATATAGACTCTGACCTTCTCATCTTTCTTTGGTACTGGCACGATGTTAGCTAACCATGTTGGATACTCCACAACCCGGAGAACCTTAGCGTTGATCTGCTTGGTGACTTCTTCTTTGATTTTCAAGCTCATGTCAGGTTTGAATTTTCTGAGCTTTTGCTTGACTGGCGGACACATTGGATCAGTTGGTAATTTGTGAGAAACAATGGATGTATTTAGAACTGTCATGTCATCGTACGACCATGCGAATATGTCTTCATACTCCTTTAGAAATTCTGTGTACTCCTTCTTCTCTGACGGCGACAAATGAATGTTGATTCGAGTCTCTTTGACATTTTCTGAATCTCCCAGGTTGACAATTTCGATCTCGTCCAAGTTGGACTTAGGTCTGTTTTCAAAATTATCAACCTCTTTGATAATCTCGTCGGGTACATCATCTTCTTCTTAATCGATGTCTGTTTTTTGTGTTATCTCGTTGCATGTCACAGTCATTGGTTCATCAAGAAAAGTAATACTAATGATGTATAGATAATGTAGTGAGAGAAAAACAACAGTAATAAATATTGATTCATAAAATTTAAAAGTGCTTTTGATAAATTGAATAAATGTTTTGAACATTGAAGATCTTATTGCAGGAATTAAAAAGCGCGAAAGGAAAATCATTTAGTAAAAACAATGAACAATTCTTGTTTTAGCCTTGCTACACCGAGGCTCGTCGGGCTCTGGCTGTTCTGACGGTCCAATTCTTGAGATACGCCCCTCTGTTTACAGCATGAATAGAAGGGCTTTCCTCCCCCTCCTCCTCGAGAATAACACAACAATCCATGTCGTTGTACTCCAGGAATAAGTTCCTCATTGTTGCAAGTGCCTCTTCTTCATATGTCCCATAAATAATGCCATCCTGGTGAAAAGTCTGCTCTAGGCGCGGTATCGGATTCTCCAGTGGGGAGTAAGGACCACGCCATGGTGGCGACCAGCTCTTGAATTCTTCCCAAGTATATTTGTATCCTAAACCGAAAGTGGTGTCATGTTTCTTGAGCTTGATGGGTTTGGAGATCCCTTGGAGGTTCTTGCTGAGCCCTTTACCTGGATCATACCCTCGCCAATTCATCATGCTTGCAATCTTGCTATCCCACCATATCTATGGCATTGACCCGTTCAATGTGGTGGTAGGTGCATGGGTGTAGAAATGGTCGTTTGTGGAGTTCTGAGGTTCCGGGATAAGTAGTGGAGTGTTCTTTGGGGTATGGCAGGTGTTACATTGTGTCGGGAGAGTCTGGTTCTTTGGTGGAGTGGCGTGATGGTGATCTGCGGGATGATTTTGCTGCTTTGGGATGTTTTGAGGAGGTGTTGGATTCTGGATGTTGGGGAGGTTGGCGTCTAGGACATTGAGGGTAAATGAAAGGTTTTCCAGATTTTGCACTTGATCAAGCTCTTCTTGGAATTTTGACAACTTCCGTTCTAATTGCGACATAGTTTCATTCTGAACCCGAATGCTCTGGCCATCAGTGGCCTCTACCCGTTCAACCGTGTTCTCATTTAGGATGTTTCCTGAATCTTCCATTTTCTTCTTGCCTTTGTTTTTGCCTTTGGGAGGACTAGGAGGAGGAGAGGGTGGAGGGCCCCTGGATCTTGTAAGAAAGGATGATAATTCCAGAGTGCACAGACTAACCTTTGGGGAGGGGAATAATAAAAAATAAAATAATAAAGTAAAAACAAAAAGGTAGCCAAGTCAGTGAGGGTTATGAAAGTATTGCAGTATTTAAACACACAGTGCGGGAATGTAGAGCACGTTCTGCACTGTGTGTTTAAAATGCCTCATCTCATTAATGTAAGAATAGACGAACCCAAAACGGCACTAAATAAGCAAGAAATAAAAATCACTAATGGCCATGGGCCTTATTACATTAATAAAGCGAAGAAGGAAATTCCTATCCACTTGGTTCCAGAAGAACCTTCCCCAGACTCGGCATCCTTGATTCCCTCAAACAGCTTCCCCAGCTCGCGGAGTCCTAGCAGTAGGTATGCTCGGGCTAGATGTCCACCTTCGGTTCCTTCAGGCTTTTGACAGTCTTCAACCCTCTTGATGAATTTGCCCTCCATTTCGACTATGCCTCGCTCCAAGTATCACGTCTTTCTATTGGTACTTATGGCCATGTCTTTCCATTCCTCAATCAGCTTCTTGTTGGTATCATGTATCTCGCGGTGCTCGTTCTCGCATTCACGGATCCTTTTGCGTGGTTGATAATACTTGACCTGAGCTTCAGCCTTTTCATCTATGACCCGGTGACCTCGGATAAACCCTGGCATGTCATCCTAGTTGTCCTCTAACCACCTCGAGTAGAAAGGTGTACAGCCTGCATGATATCTGTCCGGCTCAATTGTGTCTTTCTCCATTATGATCTTACAGTGCCACATGTGTTGGGCTTGGCACTTGTGAGGGCTATCATCATCTTCAAAGTCGGCTCGGAAATGGCTCATCTTGTCGCCCCTTGGTATAATCTGCTTTCTACCCGCTTGTCTCATAACTCGGAGAGGGACGTAAGGATATGTTCCTCTCAGGCCAATCAATATCAGAAATGATGCACCTCTGGACCGTACGATGAACTCTTCTGTTGGAATCCAATGTACCTGTTCCTCAGTCAAATGATCCAAGAATTCGACCCACTCTTTGGCATTCTCATGCTGAGCAAACATGTCGGGAATGTAAGTCATTCGCTTTGGATGGTGGAAAGAAATGTGGTCATTCCACGCCCTTCGCTGAAACTCTTGTCGGTACTCGCCCTTTTGAATATGTTCTAAGAGCCAAAGCTGAAGTAACAAATTGCAGCCCTCGAAGTGTTTTTCTCCTCTTAGGAATTTCTCTAAGGCTCGGTATATGTCTGAAATAATCATGGGCACGATACTGAATGTCTTCCCACCAATTCCTTCCATCAGGGTCTTGGTTACCATAGCCAGCCTAGTATGGATTCTTTCTTTCTTCATTGGAAATACGATTAGACCCAAGAAGCAAAACATAAAGACGAATACCCTACGGTGGATGTGTCCCAAGGATGTTATGGAGAACTCGTCATGATAGGTACGGTAGCACTTGTTGTGACCGTACCTTTCGTACAAATATTCGAAAGGAACGTACGATTTCTTCAGACACTCTAACTCTGCATTATTCTTTAGACCCATCATTTTCAAGAAACCCCTGCCCGTGCGGTTCTCAGGCATCAGCAACCCAAGAGTCTCCCAAACTAAACCTACCAGTCCTCCTATTTCCTCCAGCATAGATGTCATTTCGATGTCCCCAAAATGGAAGACGGCTCTTTCTCTATCCCGAAATAAAGTGGCAGCCTCTATCAACATTTTGTTGGGTTGAATGTCGACAAGATTTGGTAGGTTACCCAAGTATTTCTTGAAGAGCGTCTTATCACTAGAGTGAAGTCCTCCCACCAATTTAGAAGTTTTGGGTGAATGTTGGCAACCATGCCGAGTCTAGGGATTTAGCCTCATATTTCTGCAAGACAAAATGGTTAGGCCCTTACTCCCGCCAGGAACGACTATTTATACACTTATGATTAGCATACAAGCATTTAGTTCTCCAAATAAATGCATAGAACATGATTGCGTCCGTTGGGATTATGGAAAACCCGATGGACTTTTGGATAAGGCTGTCTTAAAGGCCATTGTGCGGACAACACACTAACCTGGCTAGGTTCGACCATGATGCATGTATAGTTTAACAGGGTAAGGTTTCTATGGAGTGTTAGACCGGTACCCTTGAGAGGACAACTCAAGGGGGAAAGGCATGAAACCGCCGACTGCACCGCTGATCGACTAGTTTTACGACAAATATGCCTTTCCGAATTTAGGGGTGATAATATAGGAAGGGCGCAACCACTCATCAAGCGTTGCTATAGGATTTGTTTTGGCACGAGTGGAATATGAATGTTGTATCATGAATAATGCAATAAATAGTAAATAGGTAATCACGTATTTGCACGTTATGAAAGCAATAAATACAGCAGTTTATAATTTAAAATGGTTACAAAGGAAGGAAACAAGAAAGATATGGCAGATACTTTTGAGAGAAATTAAATGCTTAAAGGAAATAAACAAGTAATTGCACATAGGAAGAGGCACAGATTCACAAAGCAATTTGAAATGGTAAAATCATGAAAAATCCCCAGCAAAGTCGTCATGCTGTCACGCCCCCTTCTTCCCCCAAGCACTCCTTCCGGGGCCAGTTTAAAAGGGTTTATGACATTTGGTTGGGAAAACTCGTTTCCTTTTGGGAAAGGGGTTTGAATATTTTGAAGAGTCGCCACCTAACGATTTTAAGGTGCATTAGGGCACCTACTAGGGGTTCATTTACAACTACTTTTGATAACCAGAGACAGCGTAAGGTAATTATCCTAAGGGGAATGTGTTAGGCACCCCTTAGGATTCACAAGTGTGGTTCCTGTCCAAATAGCATTTGTGAATTTCATACAACTAGCAAGTAAACAAATATGGTTCAAATAGTGGGGATTTTAGTCTAAGTACACATAGGTTTGAAAACAGTTAATAGGAAGATAGCTTTTGAAAAGAATTATAGTTTAAGCATGTATATAGAGTACAAGTATCCTAGGTTTCCTTGTAATATGGATCACATCAATGCAATACCCGGTATGACACTCCTCGGTGAGGGGCTACACGTGGTATTAACGCACCGGTCATCATATCAATATCTACCTTTCCCACCCCGTGAAGGTAACTAAAGCGAGTGTTGGTCACGACCGCTATTGTATGCTGTTACCCGTCCCTTCCTATTAGTCCCGGAGGAGTTTAGGACTTCTATCCTATAAAGGGGTTCTAGGCAGACCCTCGGGTTTTAAAGGTAAAATACTAAGGCGACATATAGAAAAACAAATAGGACAACAGAAAGGGGTAACACATAAACAGGAAAGGCCCAAGTACCTCCACAAATAATGCACATAATCAGCATGACTCAAACACAGTTAAGGTCTTAGTTTATTCAGATCCTAAAACATGGTATCTAAGTGATAACAATAGAGAAACGGATTTATTGCATAAGTCAGAGAGGAAGTCCTAATCAGTTTTCCTATTGATTTTTACGCATGTTGATAATTAGACAGTAATCACAGGAGGACAGTTTCAGTCTTTATTTTTTAAGGTTGATTACCTAAGGCTTGCCTAGGTGTAGGATCATATATGACAGTTATTAGAGATGTTAACATTTTTAGGTTGTTATTCCTAAGAGCATGAAATTCTAAGTGTTTGTAGAATATACAGGATTTTATTACCAGTTGTTAGAGCGAGGTGGATTGTTTCACACTTTCTTATATGCATCAGTAATTAAGCTGAGTGTAATTAGGCACGTGTGATCCTAGAACATGATATCTAATGCAGAATGATGCAGAATCACTTAAAGCATGATTTCATAAATGCACACCAAATCACAGCATTATGAACAGTTTCAGAGTAGGCAAAAGTAGCAGTTTATTTTAATAATGTTTATCCTAAAGCAGGATTTCTAAGTGCGGAGCATGATTGTAGCATGATGAGACATGATTGCAGCTTATGTTAACACATTTATCCTAGGACGGGATTTCTAAATGCTTTCAGGACATGTTTACAAGGGCAGAATCACATGGTGACACTTTATTTTAATGTTATTATTTACCGTATAGGCAGGATTTCTAAGTGATAGTAGTAATAATGAGATGCTGGAAAATAGTAAATATGAAGCCTAGGGAGAATGATATCTAATGCATGGCATGCTTGGTATGTGTTATTCCTAAACATGACTTCTATTACGCACAGAAGAAAAGTAAACATACGAGCATGGTCTCTACCCTTGGCTAAACTACAGCATACATATTACCCTCCCTTTTTCACTATCCAACCCCATAGTTGTTTACAAATAATTATTACAGACCATTGAGCATGAATTACATAACTGAAAATAAAATAAGAAGTTATCTATAGGGAGCCTGGAGTATAGGCCCAGATCTCCATATCCTCAGTGCCAAGTGATATTTCACAGCCTTTCTCATAATTCGGGTGTGTCAAAGTTCCCTAAGGACCTCAAAGGATCCCGGGCAGTGCTCACCCCCAGATTTCATAGACATAGTAGAGTAAGTGCAGTGTGGAAGGGCCAGCCTCAGTGTGTCAAAGTTCAGAGGGAGCTCAAGGGTCCCAAAGCAATGCTCACACAAAGGGGGCAGAACTTAAGGGGTCTAAGAGTAGAGTGAGAGTGCTTGACATAGTTTTGAAAAAATTGAGTAAGAAAACAGTTTTGAAAAAAAAAAGACTTGATTGAAATGATTTTATAACAGAATGTTTAAACAATGAGACATTTTGGAAGAGCAGAGTAATCAGATTAACACCAATCTCAGGATCCAAACAAATTCAGCATCACACAAGGAACAAGGAACCAAGAAAAAATCTAACAACCACAAATAGGGGTAATGGGATTTGTGGGACAAGTATAGAGCATGTGAGGGCAAGCATGTAGTAGGCAGAGGTATGCGTAGGTACACAATCAGAAGTTCCTAAGGGGTTCAGGGAATTGGGATACAGCGTAGTAACAGTAGCAAATAGCTTAAGGTAATACCAGTAGGGGCATACCTTAACTAAAGCTAGTGTACAGACATAGGCATAGAGGGATTCACATAGAAACAGGTTTCAAATACATAAAGACATGATGATTATGAAAATAAAGCATAACTCAACATGTTAGATGGAGCACAAGGTTTTAATAACATGTCCAACAACAAAATAGTACATAGAAGCATATAAGAAACATAATGAATTGAAGCAGCAAAATAAACATATTGGTTTGGGAACTGGGATTAAAAATCAGAACATACCGGTGAAGTGAAGAAGACAATAAACACAAAGTAAGGTAGGAGCACAATAGTTATCCTTGGCTTGCAGCCGCCTAACTTAGAATAGTAACAAATAGCACCAAGAAGAGAGAAGAGAGCAGAAAGTTTTAGTGTAGAGAGAGAGTTATTGAACCAGTCCGTCCGTGTGTATTTGAGAGTAGTATATAAATAGTTTTGAAATAGGCAAAAATAAGGTAAAGTTTGTAGCTAAGTAGTAAATAAAGGAATCAAAATCAATTAGCAGAGAATCAAAGTCAATACTCCCTTCAATTAAGGAGTCAATTTCAAATGGTAATAGACCTATGACAAATAAGGAAAGATACCACATGGCTGGCATATAACACATAAGGAAATACAAGTATAGGGCAGGTAACTAGGCTAGGTACATAACATACTAATTAAGGAATGTCATAAGAATCAGTTTGGCAGCATAATCAACTACGAAAAATAAGGCAGGGAATGATGGAAATCGGCAAAAAATCCTTGAGCGAGATTCAAATCACAGGAAATTAGCACCAATTATGGAAAGTATCTTGTATGACTGGAATACCACACAGGGAAATAATTTTAGCATATAGAACAAGTAGTAAGTATAGGTTCAGAAAATCTAATTAAGGAAAGGTCTATAAGAATCGATTAACAGTAGAATCAATTAAATAAGGCAAGTGAATAACTCATGGGTCAAAATCAGTATGTATTAACATAGGAGATCAGTGAAGGACACTAATCCCAGGGAATCATGGATTCGAATATGGATAACATCAGCTAAAGGAAATTAACACGAATTAAATAGATAATGGTCAAGAAATCTGAAACCCTAGTATATCACAGTGGAGTAAAATCATACGAAATTACGAATTCACATGAATTATAGAGTAAAACATTGATGTAAGCAGGAAAAGCAAGAAAATCAGAGACATAGATGAACACCATAGGATAATGTTTCAGAGAATCATAAAGCTCATGAGACGCAAGCACATATGCAAACATATTATCAGAGACAAAATCAGGAACTCAAGGTTTAGGACTAAAGATTAGGGTTCTAACGCAACAACTCAGATAAAGAGAGAGACTTAAATAAATCGCTAAAACACAAGAGAAATCCTAGGATAACACTGAAAAATCATAGGAAAATCATTTTAAAAAGGGGTTATAAAACCCTAGTTTGAATATGAAGAATCGTTTTAGGGAAAACGGAACATCTTTAAGGAAAACATCAAAATAGCCCGTAATATGCGAAGATCTATTACGGATCTAAAGAAACCAAGCGATAGTAGTTAGGGTTTCATGGAGACAACCCAAAGAGAAGGAAAATCGGCTAAAGAACCATTGGTTCTAGCCAAAAATGAAGAGATCTTACTCGGATGGCCGTAGATGGACGGAAAACGGCCTGAAAGGTCATAGGTGGGAGTTGAACCGCTCCAGGTTCACTTGAAGACCTCAAGGTAGTGTCAAGCCGGCATAGGAGGAGACATAGGCTAAAAGGGGTGAGACCTTATGGTTTCCGGCAAGAGAGGTGGCCGGATAAGAGATACAGAGTTCATCGGAGGGGGGGGGGGAAGGTGAGAAGGTTCTAGAGAGAACCAGAGAGAAGGTGAGAGAGAATGAAACGGGGGAAAATTAGAGGGGGGGTAGTCGTTTAGGATTAATTAAGGTAAGTAAAGACTGGGCCGTTGATTTGAATTAATCAACGGCTCAAATTGAATGTGGGATTGGGTCGGGTAGGCTAAGCTTTGGACATGTGTGTTGGGCTAATTAATTGGGTTGGGGTCTGGGTAGATTAGGCTAAAATTAGGATTAAAAGTTGCTATTTGTTAAATACCCATTTAAAATAGATAAATAATTAATAAAAATAGTTAATAATTATAAAAATGAAATTGATGCTTAGTAGATGAAATTAAAGTAATTAATTAGTATTTAAAATATAAACGACTAATTACTTGGTAAAAAAAATAGCACAAAATATATAGTTAAGCTATAATTGCAAAGTTATTGCAATTATAGCCAAATAATGCCAATATGGCTAATTTGTGAAATAATTAAATCCTAATAGGATCAAAAAAATGATATATTAAATCAAGAAATATTTTGATACTATTTGTAATGCAATTTTTGATTAATTATTGGATATAAAAGTACTAGATAAAATAGAAATAAATTGATAAAAATATGGAAAAATACCAATTGTTATAAAACTGATTTTGAAGGTATATACGCAAATTAAACAATAATTTGAGGAAAAATTGGGTATCAACACTGGGATAGTATACTGTTTGGTGCTTGTTATTGTTATTGTAAGAGTTCTACAGGAATGTGCTTGCAAAGCTGCCTGCCTGATCTCTAAGTACTACTTTTCTAAATGCATATCAGTTGTATTCTGTTCTTATCCGATTTGTCTTCTTCTTTACTCTTTTGAATCTTTGGCTCAATACTCCCTACTAGACCTTCCAATATTTTCTTCTCATGCAGGCGCAAGCTTAGTTCCCTCGGGGAAACAAGATAATTTGCAGGTTTAGAATAATGATAAATCTTAGTTGCACTAGTATCACAATCGGATTCTGATGAATCAGAACACTGCATATTGAGGCAATCTAGTTTGAACTCTCCTTGTGCCACATCTACTTCATCTTCTGAATCTAGCTGCAGAATTGAACTAATAAATCAGAATACTACTCTACCTAGTCAAAGAAGGAAGAGTAAGAGATTTAGATGATATGATAACAAGTTAAACATAAGTAAGTCTCAAAATCTAGTTAACATAGACACCACATTTAAGTATGAAGTTTATGCTCTTCTTTTCTGTAGACCAGCATGAGTTGTGGGTTTTAAAGGGGTTGGTTTTCTTGGTGTTTCAACAGTATGCATATCAGTTTTGAGCATTTTCTTTTGTTGTTATATCTTCTTAATTGAATAACTTTTGCATAGACTGTTAAAAAGGATCGAGATCCAACGCCAAGTGAGTTGCATTTGCACGTCTATACACATGGTAATGATGGAAAATCTTTTGTTGCTGATAAATCCCGAATCGTAAATGTAAGATAACTTTTTAACTAATTTTATTGACTTTACTTTCATATATTTTTTTCATTTTGTAAATTGAATGCTCAATATTATTTAGTCCTTTTATTTCACTAATTATTAACTCTTCTACAGGAAAAATATCAGGAGATATTACAACAACAAACACAAACTCAATCTGATATTGATCAGTGTAAAGCATATTATCAAGTCGCTGGAGGAGAAAAGAAAATAAGAGTATATGGTATTGGATCTCAAGCAAAATGCTACTACGAGCCAAATCTTCATGGCTCTTTTGGATCTGATGCTACATCGTCAACAACACCTCCAAATGCTCAATCAACACCGATAGGGAATCTGGATGAGTTAGTGATGCGATTGATTCCAACACTGACAGATCATATAGTTCATGTAATCGTTGGGCGGGTACGCGAATTAGTTTCCTTACCCTCGCGTCAGCCAAATACTGATCTAACCAACCACACATTAGATGTGGCACCTACAGTTCCTACATCTTCTACTGCTGCTAACATTGATGAGGTTCATGCATTGGGTTCTGATGATGATCGTAACTCTCCAGCCCCGCATAGTTAGCCTACTTTGTTTGGACTTTATTGTTGGTCCTTGTGGATTTTTTGTACTTAACGATATTTTTATGTACATATGCTATATATTTTGGACCTTGTTGAAAATATTGTTAATTTATATTAATATTAGTGACTTTTTATTAAGTGTATTTAATAGCTTTTATGTAATATTCTTGAACATAGTACATTTAAAATAATAAATAAAAAGAATTTTAAAAAATCAGCAATATATTAAAAATAAATTAGCGACCGATACTTTCCGTAGCTAAAATTATCGCGTAAAATTAAATCTTGCGACGAATTGGCGACAAAAGGTTTTGTTACAAAAAGCAGGGAGAATTAACTATAACACGTCTAGCGACGAACGATTTCGTCGCTATAAGAACAAACGACGAATTTTGTTATGTATTGCAGCGACGAAAGGCGTCAAAATAGCAACGGTTATTTCACTCGTTGAACTTTGCTACAGATATATTCTGTCGCTAATTCTGCGACGGTTCGTATTTTTCGTCACTATGAGCCTAGCTACGAGCATTTTAGGGACAAACTTGAATCCGTTGCTAAACAACTGTAGCGACGGAAAACATTGATTTAGTGACGGAATGCGGCCGTCGCTAAACCCTATTTTCTTGTAGTGTTGTATGGCCTTGTCGGCCTATGTTTTGAGTTTACAAATGACCATGTCGGCCTTATAGGCCCGTAAGTCACATGTATAAGTTTCTATATCATGTTGGGTCGTCATATGTCTAGTATTCCCTTATGTTTATTTTTGTTATCTCAAGCAGTCTTTTAGGTCCATTTACCTATGATAGTACGATAAGAAAGATATGTTACGCTGGTCCTCAGTTGAGTAAGGTACCGGGTGTCCATCGTGGCCCTTCGGTTTGGATCATGACAAAATGGTATCAGAGCAGTTTTGTCCTAGGGAGTCTACAAGTCGTGTCTGGTAGAGTCTTGTTTATGGGTGTGTTGTGCACCACACTTATAAGCAGGAGGATACATGGAATTTAGGATCATCACTCTTTCTTCTTACTTTAGATCGTTTGGTATAGCTCAGATATAAGAATTAAAAATTCTATATTATATTTTATTCATAATATAACGATACATCATCAAGAAAGAAGACGGTTGGTAAGAGATTGAATGTGGTTGTGGAAGGGTTGAGTTAGAGGAACTCGATTTTGCATCATGCTTATGATGAGTAAATGTAAGGTCTTCAGTAGATTATGTGTGTACTAAGACGTGTAAGCTTCTTGATAAGGATCCCTAAGGCATGAATATCTATACACACATAGGGTAAAAAGCAATAAGAGAATCATAAGTAGAAGTTTCAACAAGTAAAAAAAGCAAGGTAAAGAAGGGTACGAGGTACCTAGTTAGTGAAGATTATCAGTATTTACAATTCAAGCAGAGAAATATAAGCATTCTGAGTTACTTTCAATAGTAATAGAAATATATACACTTGACAACATCCATCTCAGTTATGCCCTATGGGAGCTAACAGATATAGTTTAAGAGAAGGATGGGATATCAGGATCTAACTGGGATTAGAGTAACCCAAAATGGTTGATGGATTGTTAGCGTTAGCTGACATTTCCAAAGGATATTGCAAAGGTGGAAGTAGTTCTCCTTGTGAGGCACCCGGATGGTTCACTCTAGAATAAGTACAGTTAGATATGAATACTAGAATGTCCATAAATTTAGAAGATTAGCACTGGAATCCTAAAAGGGATAATATTTGTCTTTGTATGACTCTCGTCCCTAGTAAAAAAAAAAGAGAAAGTTAGGCGTCCTGAAGAGCCAGTGAGATGAAGCAAGGGGAACTAAAAGTGAAAGAACGTTTTGTTGAAGTTTCCAGAATAAAATGATAGACAGAAATATTAGTTGGAGAATAAGAAGAGAGTAAATAAAGTATTGTGAGTAAGATGTGATAAATAGGTGATAACGGTAAATCAAAATATGACACGATGACAGAGTCTATAGTCAAGTGAAAGAAAAGACAAGAGGTGACAGGCATTGAGAAAATAAAAGAGTATAGGCCAAAGGTCATATCCTCATTTCGAGAAATGAATTGGTGACTCCAACGTGATTACCAGAAGGCTAAGTTAGACCCCTTGTAGTAATATAAATTAGTATGGTCTAGTAAACAAGATAAAAACCGAACATGAATTAGGGACAGGAGGATTTGACAAAAGTCGACATCGTGACAATTTCAGAGATTCCATTCCGGCAATAATGGAATGGACAACAAGGGAATAACATTTAAAGGTCATTTAGGAAGACGTTTCCCTTAAGAAAGCATTGTGAGTAGAGTTAAGCTTAAGGGACTAAGTGTGCCAGTTACACTAGGTGTCACCTTCGTGCGTAAGAAATTCAGTTATACCGAGTACAGAAGGGTTACCGTAAGGAAAGTAAGAGTCCGTGACGATGTGAAAAGACGCCAAAGATGAAGAGGTAAAACATTTATAGGTAAATCGTCATAACATTAAATGTTATTACTCCCCTAAAGGGGGAAGATGGTGTGATATGGTATTAAGTCGGAGTTATGTGGTTCAAGTAACTATGAAATAGTAAAGGAAGAATGTGGTAGAAAGGGGAAGGGGATGAGATTGCATTTATTCAAACAACATGATACGGTTCCAGAATATTATGCAAGCATGATTCTGCGGAGAGGCAATAAGTGTTCCAGCACTAGATGTTATTGATAAATAAGTGCAAATGAACACTTAATACAGAAGGATCCAGTGCGAGGGTGTGATGACCCAAAAGGTTCCTGAGTTAATTAAGCTAAATCTGTGTTTCAAGGCTCCGGAAGCCTCAGTTAATCTCACCTCGATATGCGTGCGCATCCCGGGCATGTTGCCGGGAAGCTTTTATGTGAAAACTTGATGAAAATAGAATTTTATGATAATTAAATGAATAAAGTTGACTTTGGTCAACATTTTTTGTAAACGGATCCGGACCCATGATTTGACGGTCCCGGAGTGTCCGTACGAAAATATGGGACTTGGGCGTATGCCCGGAATCGAATTCCGAGATCCCAAGCCCGAGAAATGAATTTTTAAAGAAAATTGTTTTCTTAAAATAATAAAGGTTTTTGAAAATGAACTTTGATGTGAAAATCGTGTTACCGGGCCCGTATTATGGTTCCGGAGCCCGAAACAGGTTTAATATATGTTATGTGACTTATCTGTGAAGTTTGGTGTAAAACGGACTTGAAATGACGTGATTCGGATCAAAATTGGAAAAATTAAGCTTTATGAAGTTTTAAGAAAATTCTAAGAGTTTTGAGGTTTGATTCGATGATTTTGATGATATTTTGGTGATTTAAATACTTGAATAAGTCCGTAGGATATTTTGGGAGTCGTGTTTTTTTTTTTTTTTTGAGACCCGAGGGCTCGGGTGAGTTTCGGGTAGCTAACGGGGTG
>ML298292.1:506-18056 GCA_005239495.1 Nicotiana undulata | reverse complement strand
TCTTGAAGAGGAAGATGAAAAGGGAGGAATAAGGCTAAGTCCCGTATTTTATAACACTGCCCAGTGATTTCTTCACTGCGGTCGTGACAAGAGGACTGCAATCGCGAAGGCCAACTGGCTAGACCTCTGCGATCGCGGCAGGGGTCCTGCGATCGCAGCGAACAATCACTAGCCCAGCAAAATCCTTCTCCGCGATCGCAATCCACCTTCTGCGATCGCAGAGAAGGAAACCAGATAGCAGATTTTCTGGTTTTTCCAACTTAGTTCCAGGGGGTCTAAAACACCCCCAAGCCCCTCGGGACCCCGTCCAAAAGCACCGGCAAGTCGTATTCACGATACAGACTCGCTCTAACTTCCGGAACATAAAAAGCAACAACAAAACTCGAAATCAAACCCCAAAACAAAATTAATCAAACTTAAGAACTTTAAAATTCTAGAATTCGCTTCAATGCGCCGAACCGCCCTAAACTGCTCGGAATGACTTCAAATTTTGCAGATAAGTTATAAATGACACGACGAAACTATTCGCGGTCTCGGAATTTCATTCGGACCTTGGGAACATAACATCACTCTCCAAGCCAAATTTCAATTTCTTCAAAAACCTCAAACCTTCTTTAACTCCATTTTTTTCCTCATTTTGATCCGAAACCAATCAATTCAAGTCCGTTTTACACCAAATTTCACAGATAGGACACATAACATATACTAAACCTGTTCCGGGCTCTAGAACCGTAATACGGACCCGGTAACAAGGTTTTCACATAATTATTCATTTTCAAATTCCTTTATTATTTTCTGAAATCAATTTTCTTTAAAAATTCATTACTCAGGCTTGGGACCTCGGAATTCGATTCCGGGCATACGCTCAAGTCCCATATTTTCCTACAGACCCTCCGGGACCATCACATCACGGGTCCGGGTCTGTTTACCAAAATTTTTAACCAAAGTCAACTTTATTCAATTATTCAATTCAAAAATTCCATTTTATCACATTTTCACGTAGAAGCCTCCCCGCTACCTACCCGGGCTATGCACGCATATCGAGGTGAGACTAACGGAGGCTTTTGGGACCTCGGAACACAGAATTACCCAGGATGACCTTTTGGGTCATCACAGTATGTGAGGCTATCCCTTTCTTTCTTTTTCACGACTCCGATTGTACATAATATAATGAACGAGCTTCCAAAGATACTCTACTCTTAGAAGCTAGTAGTACTTACGTTGTTTCCCTTCTTATGGAACACTTGATGTTGAGGTTGCTTCTCTTATTCTTATGTTATCAATATTGTTGGTACTTCCTGATTCTTATAAGATTCTCGATGAAGAGTTAGCCCTAATGATGTGTACGGAGAATATCGACCTTACGTCACTCCGAAATGTTCAGAACATGATTCCAATGAGTCCTGCATGCATTACATATATGTATCTATTTTACTCTACCGAGTCGCGCTATAGTCACNGCTACATGTTGTATCTCCTACATCTCTCTTTACATTACTGTTCTTATTTACGCTTTCCTGCCTTACATACTCAGTACTTTATTCGTACCGACGTCCTTTCATTTGTGGACGCTGCATGTCGTGCTACAGGTCCTGATAGACAGGTAGACACAGCTTCCCCGCCATAATAGGCTTTCCAGTTCAGCTGTTATAGGCGAGATCCCTTCTCCAGACTTGCCGTGGTCTTGGTATGCATTTTTGTTATAGATGTTATGGGTATGTCGGGGCCCTGTTCCGGCTATGTTGAATTACTCATGATCCTTTAGAGGCTCATAGACAGGTGTCAACTTATGTATAGTTTGGTATGCGTTGTTGGATAATTTTTGTTGTATAGTCTGTCATGGCAGTGCTGTAGCTCGTACCTTTTATGTAGTTTCTTAGCAATCTAGTCATCCCATATGATGTATGTTCATGATCCATATCTACCATTTATATTGATCTCGTTATCCCTTAAATATAATAGAGAAGACTAGATAAAATGTATGTTGGTGCTCGGCAAATATGGCCCGGGTGCTAGTCATGATCCTCCAGTTTGGGTCGTGACAATTACAGTCTAGAAAACACTAAAATAGTCTAAGGAAGATAATAGAGAGAGGAGCAAGGCTGCAATCGCCATGCAGCTACCTTGCCAACTCGGATTATCCGCGACGGATGGAAGTATCAATCCTCGCCATCACGTCCAGAAGTCTCTGGATCTGCACTCATGGTGCGGGGAGTAATGTGAGTAAGCAAACTTAGTAAGTAATAAAATTAAATAAAGACTGAGCAATAAGAAACACATAAATCCATGTCATGAAATCACGGTAAAGATGGCATGCCTTCAAAATAGTGTTTAAGTAAAAATCATCTTGCTTAAAACCATTTTCAGTAAAAATTATTTGAAGATATTTTTCAAAAATTTCAACTTAGTATCAATGAAGTTTAGAGTAAAAGAGATGAAAATCATAAATGGCCTCTCGGGAAAAACATATATCATAAACCGCCCTTCAGGCATAACATCACTCAGAATCAGCCCTTCGGGCAACCTCACTATCACTCGTAATCAGCCCTTGGGGCGCAACATGAATAAAGAACAACCCCTCGGGAAAAAATTATATCACTCACTCAGGGTACCCGCGCTCACTGGGGGTGTATAGACTCTGGAGTGGCTCTTACAGCCCAAGCGCTATAACAAGCCATCTCGCGGAATAATCAATCAGGCTCTCAGCCTCTCATATATCATAATCAGTGAAACATGCTGCGACACGCAGCCTAATCCCATGATAACCTCACAATACAAGCCCTCGACCTCACTCAGTCAAAAACCTCTCAAGCCACTCGGGCTATCAATTAAACCGGGTGCTCAGCCTAAAATATCATTTTATGTATCAAAACGGAGTAACTAAGACTGAGTTATGAAATCAGTAAAACATAGCATGAATGAGTACTTATTATAAATCAAAACAGTGAAGAAATAGTAATAAAAGCCCCTAAGGGTCGAAAAAACATGGCACGAGGCCCAAATACGACATTCAGCCTAAAACATAGTAATACTTTCTAAAACACAATATGTCATTTAGTTTTCAATCAAATACGCAACTTAATAGTCGCTACGGGACGGACCAAGTTACAATCCCCAACGGTGCACACCACACGCTCCTCATCCAGCATGTGCATCACTTCAAAATAGTGAAACGATGTGAACTCCGGGGTTTCATACCCTCAGGACAAGATTTACAATCATTAATTACCTCAATCCGAACGAGAATTTAGTCCATGATGCCTTTGCCCCTCAACTCGATCTCAAATCTCCCCGAATCTATCAAAAATCAAAATCATATCGTCAATTCATGCTAAAGGAACAAAACCCACGCAGAAATTATCAAATTACATCAAAAAGCCCAAAATTGGCAAAACGCGACCTTGGGCCCACATATCGGAATCTGATAAAAATCACAAAACCAGAATCATTATCCTCGCACGAGTCCATACATACCAAATTCATCACAAACTAACCTCGTTTGCCCCCTCAATCACCCAATTCTTAGTCTCGAGTTTCAAGCCTTAATCCCCCACTTTTCACCCTTTCATCCCACAAATTTCATGCCTAATCAGTTAAAATTACCATAGAATCATGTTTTAGGTTCAAAAGCGTTAAAATCAATGTGATTCCCTTTGAATCCCTGTTAAAAATCCCTCAAAAACCTCCAAATTCGAACACAGATGGTGGAAAAATAACCTGATTTCGCAAAGGCTTTAATTTATATGTTCTGCCCAGCTAAACCGCATCTGCGGTCACTTCCAGAGCACATGCGCAACCACTTCTGCGGTCCAATCAACACACCTGCGGTTTTCACTTAAACACCCAAGACATCATCTGCGCCCCAGGCACCGCACCTGCGGTCCCGTAGAAGCGTCCAACTCACCGCATCTACGGACTTCTCCTCATGGCAAAATTCCGCATATGCGGCCACAAACCGCTCCTGCGGTCGCCGCACCTGTGATCACCCTTCCGCAGGTGCAGAAAACCAGAAACAACAGCAGCACCAACAAATTTTCCAAAGTTCTAACTCCCCGATGGCCATCCGAAATCATCCCGAGCCCCTCGGGGCCTCAACCAAATATACCAACACCTTATATAACATCACCCGAACTTAGTCGAACCCTCAAAACACTCAAAGCAACATCAAAACATCAAATTAACCCGAAATTCAAGCCTAAGGATTTCTAAACTTCTTAAATGCGCCAACGATGCCGAAACTAACAAAACAACGTTCGAGTGACCTGAAATTTTGCACACGCGTCACAAACGACATTACGAACTTATTCCAACTTCCAGTATTCTATTCCGACCCCGATAGCTAATTTTCCAATGACATCGTAAATCGTCAAAAATCCATTTTCGCCAATTCAATCCTAATTCTACCACGTACCTCCGAATAATATTCTGAACACGCTCCTAAGTCCCAATCACCTGACGAAGCTTTCCGAACCATACAAACCAAATTTCGAGATCATTTACTAATAAGTCAACTTCTGGTTGACTTTTCCAACTAATTAACCAACTTAAGAGATAAATTATCTCATTTATCTCCACAATCACTCTGAACCCGAGCGAACCAACCCAACACAACATAAAAAAGTTTAACCACACAAAATGAAGTAGAAATGAGGAAAACGGAGTTAAAACTCTCGGAACAACCGATCGGGTCGTTACAAGCTTACAGATGCTCAATTCCTCGGTATGCAAGCTTAGACCAAAACTCTCCTTTCTACTGGATCTTTTATGTTGCCCCTATCTCGTGAGTCATCAACAAAGGCTAAACTTCTACGCGATCGTTCCTTCTGTCCTCCATGTGGTCGTTCTACCCGTCCTCCACCTGATCGTTCTTCATGTCCTTCACAAGACCGTTCTTACCGTCTTGTAGAGGAAAGTTCATCAGATAGTGGTGATGCTGTAGAAAACAACCCATGACCAATACTTTTATTTACTTTGAACTAGACTAATAGAGCTTGTTTTGAATTATACTGAACAATTTTGACCTTGTTATACTTACTTAGTTTTCGATTGGTTTTGAATTGTGATGTTTAATTGAACTTGTTAGTTTAGAAGTATTAATTAGATGTTTGGTTCGATATGGGTGTGGTTGGATTTGTGGTGAATTAGGGGGTGTTTGTGGTGAATTGAGGGTTGTTTGATGTGAATTCAGGGTTATTGGTATGCTGAAAATAAATGTTTTTATTTGGCATGTGGTGTAGCTACCAAAAAAGGTAATTTTTTTTCAAAATTATTCCCAGAAATCGACCAACATCTGTCGGTAATTAAAAAAAAAATTAAATTGCAAAATACCGACCAATGTTGGTCGATTAATGCACATTAATTCCCACAAATTCAACACTACCGACCAACTTTGATCGGTAAGTTGGTTGCCTATTCAGATTACCGACCAACGTTGGCCGGTACAGTTAAATTTTAATTATTTAAATAAAATATATCTTTTCTAATACCAACCAATGTTGGTCGGTAATTAAAAATATTATTTGATTAATTTATTTTTCTTTACCGACCAAAGTTGGTCGGTAACAAAAATTATTAAATTTAGCACATTGACCAACGTTGGTCGGTAAAATTAAATTATCACAATAATATTCCGACCAATAGTAGTCGGTTGGTCAATTAAATTGTCAGATCGTCATTTATAGTTACCGGCTGAAGTTGGTCGGTAATTTCTGACCGTTTGGTTGGTATGCTTTATCGACCATTAAATTACCGACCACACGTAATTGATCGCGTTTTAGACGGTTATTGGCCATTACTGGAAAAAATTGGTCGGTTTTTTCTAACAGTTTTAAGCGAATGTTTAGTAGTGTAGTACAATAAGGTAAATATTGAGTACGGATAAATTTGTATCACGTCAGTTATAACTTTAATTTATTTCTTTCTTTCTTGGAGAAGGTTTTGAACTTTTGACAGTATTTTATTATTTTTTATTTTAATAATTTAAATTCACTTAACCATTCTACATACCTAATAAGATACTTGGCTGACATTTATTTTCTACTATTCTTTTTATAAAGTTTCTTGTCTACTTAAATGGCATAAGTAAGATTTTAAAGCTATAGTGTTGGGTGGGTGTGAATAAAGTTTCACATGAAAAGTAGAAAGAAAAAGAAGCTACTAATAAGAATTTTCATAAGCATATAAGTACGATATCACGAATACTACTTTCATAATACAAGTCTCGGAACGAAGAGCTAAGTGAAAAATAAGAAAGGGAAATGGAGATGTTGTGGACGCTAGACAGCTGCCTCAATATCCCAACTCTGGCTCCGCACGGAAATAAGATGGCTAACGCTCGGTACCAGCACCTGAATCTGCACACAGAGGTGTAGGGAGTAATGATGAGTACTCCAACTCACTAGTAATAAAAATAAATCCAGTCTGAACAGTAAGAAAAAACACAGGAGCAAATCACCAAAACACAATGGGTAAAACATTGATTTCTGACAGTGTACACATTTAGTCAAATATGCTTTAAAAACCAGTTTCAGAAAAATCCTTTGAAAAAGTATGATTTCCAGTGATTTCTGTAAACTACTCAAGAACTATTTGTTTAAAGATGATGTGAATCATAAGTAGTACTCAGACAACAAGTATCACAAGCCGCCCCTCGGGCAATGCATCACTGAGATTCCTTCACTCAGCATTCCTCACAATCACTAAGCATCAGCCCCTCGGGCAAACTTAAAATCACTCGTGCCTCCCAATCACTCGTCACTCAGCACTCGGCACTCGCACTCAGTAGGTACCTGCGTTACTGGGGGTGTACAGACTCTGGAGGGGCTCCTACTACCCAAGCGCTATAAACAGCCAAATCATGGCATCAATCAGTCTAACACTCGGCCTCTCACATATCAGAACAGTGTAACATGTTGCGGCATGCAGCCCGATCTTAAAATATCCTCACAATATTAGCTCTCGGCCTCACTCAGTCAGAAATACTCAAAATGCCACTCGGGTCATAAATAAACGGGGTTCTCGACCCAAAATAGTATTTTATATCTTGAAATAATATCAACAAGTCTAAGTATAAAAAACAGTTCAACATGAATGACTGAGTGTAAAATCATAGTTTCCACAGAGAGGGATATCAGAAAAATAGCCCCCAAGGGGTTTAAACAGATCAGCACGAGGCCCCAAACATGGCTTACAGCTCAAATATATCAAAATCATGAAAATACTATTTATTATGTGATTTAAAAGCAGTTACGCAACTCAATAGTTTCATCGGGAAGAACAAATTTCAAATTCCTCAATCAGTACACGCCACACACTCGTCATCTAGTGTGTGTGTCACGTTAAAACAGTGAAAAGATACTAGGTCTGGGGTTTCATACCCTCAGGACAAGATTTATAGTCACTACTTACCTCAAACCAGCCCGAAAAGCTACTCCGCATTGTTTTTGCTCCTCGAATCGGCTCCCAAAAGCTCCGAGTCTATCAAAATTAGATTTACAACATCAAAATATGCTAGGAAAACGAAACCCAATCGAAAACTATCAAATTTAGACACAATTCCGGAAATTGGCCAAATCCGACCCCAGGGCCCACGTCTCGGGACTCGATAAAATTTACACCATAAGGATCCTCATCCTCCCACGAGTCTATACATACCAAGAACACTGCAATCTGAGTCCAAATGACCTCTCAAATTCCCATTTTTAAGGTCTCTTAAACTCAAACCCTAATTACCCATTTTTGCACTGATTTTTCCCAAATCTACACCACTAATCAGACCTTTAGTCACATATAAATGAGTTTAGAGTCCAAAAATCTTACCTCAATGAAGAACTATCGATTTCCCTCTTCAAAAACCCTTCAAAAGCTTCAAACTCGTATGACAATGGTGAAAAGAAGACCAAAATTCGGTAAGGACCCTTTTTATATGTTCTGCCCAAGGATTTCCGCACCTACGGGCAAACTCTCGCACCTGCGGACCCGCACCTGCGAGAGTTCATTAAACATCGACCTTTCGCACCTGCGTCTCCATTTCCTCAGCTGCGACTCTGTATGTGCGGTCCCTCGTCCGCATCTGTGGCCTTTCACTGACCCAGACAAACTCTGCAGCTGCGGAGTCCTATTCGCTTTTGCGGGCCCACGCTTGCGGTCCCCCATCCGTAGGTGCGGTCACACCTGTAAAAAGACACCAGCAGCTATTTTGCTGCAAATTCCAAGTCCAAACCTCTATTAACCATCCGAAATCAATCCCGAGCCCCTCGGGTCCCCAACCAAAAATACCAACAAGTCATAAATGATCATCCGTACTTAGTCGCACCCTCGGAACACCCAAAATAAAATCAAAATACTAAATTCACCACGAATTCAAGCCTATGAATTTTGAAACTTCTAAATTCCACCAAAGATGCCGAAACCATCCAATTCGCATCCGACTGACCTAAAAGTTGCACACACATCCAAAATGACACTACGCACCTGTTCCAACTTACGAAATTCCATACCGACCCCGATAGCCTATTTTCCACTGCCGGCCGGAAATCGTCAAAAACTAACTTTCGCCAATTCAAGCCTAATTCTACACCGGACCTCCAAACTACATTCCAAACACACTCCTAAGTCCTAAATCACCTAACTAAGCTACCCGAGCCATAAAATCCGCATTCCGAGATTGTTTACCAAGAAGTCAACACCTAGTTGACTTTTCCAACTATAAGGCTACTTTAAGAGACTATGTGTCTCAATTCTCACTACCATCACTCTGAACCCGAACCACCCGACTCCAACACATCATAAAGAACTAAACAATGCATAAAAAGGCAGAAACATGAATAACAGTTCAAATTCTACGAAACGACCGGCCAGGTCGTTACAGAAGATTATCGTGTGTGTACAAAGTCTCATATGAAAAGTAGAAAAGAAGAAGAAAAAAATCTAAATAGTTGGATATTTTTAATGATGTGAGTCCTTTTTGGGAAAGTCGTGCGGGTTTGGCTCAAATCGGACAATATCAAATTGGAATCTTACGTAAATATCTCAAATAAGTTCTAACTTACCAACCTCTAGCCATTAATCAATAGACTTACCAAATCTAGCCAAGCACATATAAAAATTAAAAACCGAAATAAATAAGTATTCTTTCTCTCCATGAATCAAATACAAAGATCTCCTTCAATATTTTAAAGCGTGATCAACAACATTAGATGAAAGATGGAAAGTAAATTTAATGGATGCGGTAGCAAACAAGGTGATGAAAATATATATAATGGGTGTGGTTGAAATTCATTGAAAACATATAAATGAGTCAATATACAAAATTTGAAGAAGATTTGAGGTGATTTAATTTGGAAGGATATGGTATCGAAAGTCTTAGTTAAAATTGAGTGTGTGCAAAACATGTATCAAACATGTATCTTGTATGTATCTCACACACATGTATACATGGATATACATGTGATATAAATATGATACATATGTGATGCACAACTTATACATGGTGTGATACACATAAAATATGTTTTCCATGTTCATCTTCTGCTTCGAATTGTCAATTCAAACCACCTCAAAACTCTACCAAATCATCCCCAAAAAGTGCGATTTAAATTTCTTAAGATGTATCCAATTTATTCCAATAATACCCACTCAAAAGAAAGAAAACTTTTGAGTATTGTTTTTGCTACAAATAGCTAATTGGCTAATAGTGGTAATATTTTATGTATCGGCTAATTTTTGTACTAACTTGCTTATGGGCTGACTTAGCTAGTAATTTCCCTATCACATTATCTTTGGGCTATTTTGGACCAACATGTGGTAATAGGTAAGGCTTTTATATTTTTGTTCCATCAATGAAAAATAATTATTGGCGTTGGTGCTAGTCTAAATATACAAGAAATATAAAGTTATTACTTATGATATGTATAGTGTATGTGTGTATATATATATTGTTAATTCTTAGTTTTAGTGATGAAAAATAATATAATCACTTTTTGTGTAGGACTCAAGGAATACACTAAGGAACTGGAATAGATCAAGGAAAACAATAAAGATCAAAAGTGCAAAAAGGATCATAGATTAATGGAAGAAGTACAACGCCAAAGGAAGATCGGAGATTGATTTACGGAAGAAATCAATCAGAGATTGATAGATGCTATCAAGGAAAAGGAATCCGCGATAAAAAGGGAAGCAGCGCTGAACATCCGGCAAGAATAATCAATCAGAAGCGATTATTCGAAGGTCGCGGATTCAAGGGAAACATAATCACAGAGAATCAGCGAATCCAGCAGATATCAAGACGCGGAGATGGAAGGCTTGTCAAAATCCTCACATCAAGGAAGATTAATGGGAATTAACTTTATTCTTGGAAAACTTCAATCTGTGATTCCTTTCAAGGATCAAATATATTGGTCTTGCAATCAAGAATCTTGAAGGCCTCTTGGAAAGTATATATACATTCGTTATGGACTTGAAGAAATATACTTTGATCAAACCATCTACCCTCTTTTTATTCTACTCCAAACAAGCATTGTAGTTCTTTTAGATCTGTTGTGTAATTGGTGAGAGAAGAAAGAGAGATAATCATTGGCGGGTCATTGTATCAAGAAAAGAAAAGAAACATAGACACTAAGCAGTTGGTGTAAAACTATGCCATTCCTTCTGTACTCAAGAAACATCGATCACTGAAAGAGAACTCCTTTGTAACCCAAGGGGACTCGACTAGAATTCACATTGAATCTGAACCAGTATAAAATTGTGGTGTCATTAATTCTCGCACTTTAATTCTGCATTTATTATTATCTCGCTCTTATTTCTAGTCGACTAATTGGTAAACTAGTCAACTACTGATAACACTTTTTAAAATAAGCAATTCACCTCCCATCTTGTACTTTCAATTGGTATCAGATCTAGTCTCACACTTATTTGCTTAACAACTTGTGAGAAAAGATCATGGTAAATCAAGTTATTGCTGGAGCACTCTTTCAAGAAGGAACATCACAAGTTAGGACACCGTATTTCAATGGACAACACTTTTCTCACTGGAAAGTACGTATAGAAATATATGCAAAATCATACGATGTCAAAGTTTGGCTAGTTATCAAAAAGGGAAGCTATCCAATACCAGTAGCTGCACAACCACCTGCTGATCCATAAGATATATATGAATATACAGACGAGCACATGACAGTTGTTTAAGTCAGTGCTAAAGCAAGGAACCTTCTCTATAATGCTATAAGTGGAGTAGAATATGAAAAAAACTCTAGTTGTGATACAACTAAAGAAATGTGGGATAAACTAGAGGCCACTTGTGAAGGAACCAGCAAAGTGAAAGAAACTCACATCAACATGTTAGTTCATGATTACAAACTCTTCCACATGAAAGAAGGAGAATCCATTGAAGAAATGATTTCAAGGTTCAGCAAAATCATTAGAGATCTAAAAGCTTTTGGTAAACCATACTCAAGTGGTGATCATGTTCGGAAAATTCTAGGAAGTCTCCCTATCACTTGGAAGACAAAAGTAGTTGCACTCGAATCACATGATCTAAAAAAACTATCTTATGATAAACTTCGAGGAGATCTCATAGCATTTGAGAAAACCCATCTCAAGAAAACAAGCCAGGAAGAAAAGAAGAAAACAATCGCGTTTAAGGATACAACTGAAAGGACAGACAATGACATTGATGATGACCCTGAAGCCCTTGAGGAAGAGAATGACATGGTATCAAGGAACATGGATGGTTTAATGAGAAGATACAGAAATACGAGAAGAGGAAGGATACCATCCAGGCAAACCAGGCAATACAATGAGCAAGACAAGAATGATGGAAAATGTTACGAATGTGGAAGATACAGACATGTGCAAGTTGATGTCCAGATCTGAAAAGAAAAGTTACTAGAGGGTTCAACAAGAACAAATCTTTTGGAAGCTAGAGTGATGAAGATAGTTCAGAACCTGAAGAGATAGCAAATCTTTGTTTCATGACAATCCCGGAAAATGACATAAACAAACTTTCATGCTGCTGGATAGATGAAGATGCTTCAGACCATGAATGCAAAGATGAAAATGAGAATTTTTTCATAGCACGAGGCGAAAAAAGCGAGGAACACCATAGAAAGAGCCGCAAAGGAAAATGGTACCTAGACAATGCATGTTCCAGTCATATGACAGGTGACAAAAACATGTTAAACAAAGTTACAAAGATTAACGGAGGAAGTGTTAAATTTGGTGACGACTCATAGGGAAAGACAGTTGGCACTGGCACAATCCCATTCAATAACATCTGCGATATCACTGAAGTCTATCTTGTAGATGGAATCAATTACAATCTCTTGAGTATTAGCCAATTATGTGATTCTGGGTATGAAGTAAAATTCTAGAGAACATGTTGCTCTATTGAAGATGAGTCAGATAAAATAATTCTTCCAGGAAAAAGGTATGGAAATGTCTACATTCTTGATGGTTTTGAAAATATAGATATTTGCTTAACCTCCATATGTGATGATCCACGGTTATGGCATAAGAAACTTGGTCATGCAAACATCAATCTTATAGATAAACTATACAAGCATGATTTAGTTATTGGTCTTTCCAAACTCAATTTTTCTAGAAATCATGTGTGTGATGCATGTCAGATTGGTAAACAAACTAGGAACTCTTTCAAAATCAAAGACATTGTGTCCACATCTAAGCCTTTACAATTGCTTCATATGGATTTGTTTGGACCTACTAGAATTGTTAGCATAAGAGGAAAACGATATGCCTTTGTTATTGTGTATGACTACTCACGTTTTACATAGGCGATTTTTTTATCTCACAAAGATGAAGCTTTGAAATATTTTAAGATCTTCTGTAAAAGAGTTGAACGAGAAAATGTATATCTTATTACAATCATTCAAAGTGATCATGAAGAAGAATTTAAAATCAGAGCATTCGAAGATTTTCGCTATGATCAGGTATACACCCACAACTTCTCATCCCCAAGATCACCTCAACAGAATAGGGTAGTAGAGCAGAAAAACAGAACTCTACAAGATATGGCTAGAACTGTGATACTAGAGTATTCATTGCCAAATCACTTCTAGGCAGAAGCAGTAAGTACAACTCACCACATTCTTAACAGATGTCTCATAAGGTCTATCTTGAAGAAAACTCCATATGAATTATGGAAAGGTAAACGACCCAACATAAGCTAGTTCCACACTTTTGGAACCAAGTGTTTCATCCACGACAATGGTAAGGAAAATCTTGAAAATTTTGATCCTTAAGAGTCTATAATAAGCGCAGTTTATCTATAGAAGAATCAGTACAAGTTATATTCGATGAAAATAACACTTCAGCCAAGAAAGGAATTATTGCAGGTGATGAAGATCAAAATCAAAAAACAACTCAGCCAAGCAATCCTCGAAAGACGACTAACAAAGTAGACAACGTCACAAAGTCGACTAATGAGATTAGCAACAGTCAACTAGAATCACAGATAGAGTCAACTACACATACGAGCATAACGCGTCCTAATGAATGGAGGAGTGAACTAGAATATCCTCAAAAGATTATCATAGGAAACCCAAGTGAAGGAATGAAAAGTAGGGGAACCCACATGAAGAAGGAAAATATAGCATTGATCTCCCAAGAACTAAAAAATATAGAAGAGGCTCTTAAAGACTCAAGTTGGGTACATGCAATGCAGGAAGAACTGGAAGAATTTGATAAAAACCAAGTGTGGAAATTACTACCTAAGCCTGCAGACACAACTATAATTGGAACTAAGTGGGTTTTTAGAAATGGGCTCAATGAGGATGGAAAGGTCATAAGAAACAAATCTGGATTAGTAGCTCAAGGGTACTCACAACATGAGGGACACGACTATGATGAAACCTTTGCACCAGTAGCTCGACTAGAGTCAATACGATTTTTTCTTGATACGCATCCTTCAAGAAATTTAGACTTTATTAGATAGATGTCAAGAGTGTTTTCTTAAATGGTTTCATTGAGGAGGAAGTATATGTGAAACAACCTCCTGGATTAGAAGACTCAAAGTTCCCTTATCATGTGTATTGTCACGACCCAATTCTCCCTCCGACTGGGTCTCGTGACGGCACCTAGTCTAGACGACTAGGTAAGCCTATTACTTAAGCGAAATTTAGATAAAACAGGTAAAATAATAGTAAGTGAAATAAATCATACTAAAGTCGACGCCGCTCGGCATTAACAGTTACTTTACCCAGAACCCAGAATATCACAATACATCACAAGCTACTCTACTGCTCAATAGGTACAACTGGATAGAAAATACCGTATAGTTTCATCTACAAGTACTACAACTGCAAGATAGGAAGGGGACTCGGAGATCTGCGGACGCTGCAGATTATATCTCGAGTCTCCTGATACCGCTGTTGCTGGCTAGCTGAGATACCGCGTACTAGGACCTGGATCTCAACTGTGCAAATCAACCGCTAATCACTCTCTTGCCACGAGTAACAAACTCCGGGTGTCCCAAATCTCGATTACCCACGTGAAAATCCTCTCAAAGATAGCCTCTCCCGAGCTCCCACAACTCAAAAATGGTGAAATAACAAAACCCTCGGATTCTTAGAATATGAACAGGGATTTCCGCACCAGCGGTCCCTTTTAATCGCTCCTGCGGTACCGCACCTGCGGAATTATCATCGTAGGTGCGGAAAATCACTTAAAGCCCTGGGACCGCTCCTGCGATAGAAAGGTCGCGCCTGCGGTTCCGCGCCTGCAGTTCCGTGCCTGCGGAGCCCAGGTCGCACCTGCGATCCCTGACCAGGCCACTCGAGCTTCGCACTTGCGGCATAAGTCCGACGCCTGCATGCTCGCACCTGCGGAAATTCCATCGCAGGTGCGGAACACCAGATACAGGTCTGGTTCAGCACTTTGAAATTTTCCAAACTTCCCGATAAGCATTCGAAACAACCCCGAGGCCCCCTAGACCTCACCCAAAACCACCAACTGATCCCAATACCCTATCCAAACTTGGTCGGGCCTTAAAAACACATCCCCTAACATCAAAATATCCAAAAATGCATAGATTCAAACCTAGGAACTTAGGAATTTTCAAGAATTCACTTCTGACGCTGAAGCACGTCTAAACTCGTCCGAATGACCTCAAATTTTGCACACAGGTCATAAATGACATTTCGGACCTGCTGTCACTTTCGGAATTCCATTCCGAGTCCGATATCAAAATCTCACCTATCGGCCGAAATCGCCGAAATTCTAACTTTCGCCAATTCAAGCCTAAATCTACGTCTGGCCTCAAAAACACATTCCGAACACGCTCCCAACCCCGAAATCACTCAAATGAGCTAACAGAGTCGACGAATTTCCATTCTGGATCCGTCTTCACACAACTCCTGTCCGGCCCAATTTCTAAGGTCAAAGCTCACCTTAAAGGACTATATGTCCAAAAACACTCCAATTTTCATCACTCAACGCTCCGACTCGTTCCATTAACCTAATAAGACAAGGGAGGAACAGTTATCAGGGGATCGGGGCGCTAACTCTCCAAAACGACCGGCCAGGTCGTTACATTCTCCCCCTCTTAAGAAAATCGTTCGTCCTCGAACGAGTATAGAAACATACCTGAAGCTGTGAATAGGTGAGGGTACTGACTCCGTATATCCTGCTCGGTCTCCAAAGTCGCCTCCTCGATCGGATGACCTCTCCACTGCACCTTGACTGAAGCAATATCCTTCGATCTGAGCTTTCTAACCTGCCTGTCCAAAATGGCCACAGGCTCCTCAACATATGATAGATCCTTGTCCAACTGGACTGAGCTGAAATCCAACACATGAGTCGGGTCACCATGATATTTCCGGAGCATGGACACGTGGAATACCGGATGAACACCTGCTAGGTTGGGAGGCAAGGCCAACTCATAAGCAACCTCCCCAACCCGCTGCAATATCTCAAAAGGGCCGATGAACCTCGGACTCAGCTTACCCTTCTTCCCAAATCTCATGACGCCCTTCATCGGCGATACCCAAAGAAATACCCGATCACCTACCATGAATGATAAATCACGAACTCTCCGGTCCGCATAACTCTTCTGTCTGGATTGGGCTGTGCGAAGTCTATACTGAATCACCTTCACCTTGTCCAAGGCATCCTGAACCAAATCCGTACCCAACAATCGGGCCTCGCCCGGCTCGAACCATCCAACTTGAGACCTGCACCGCCTACCATATAAATCCTCAAAAGGCGCCATCTAAATGCTGGACTGATAATTGTTATTGTAAGCAAACTCTGCAAGAGGTATGTATTGATCCCATGATCCTCCAAAATAAATCACACAAGCACGGAGCATATTCTCCAAAATCTGAAGGGTGCGCTCGGACTGTCCATCCGTCTGAGGGTGGAATGTTGTACTGAGATCAATTTGGGTACCCAACTCACTATGCAAGGCTCTCAAGAAGTGCGAGGTGAACTGAGGACCTCGGTCTGAAATAATAGATACCGGCACACCATGCAACCGGACTATCTCCCTCATGTAGATCTGAGCCAATCTCTCCGAAGAATATGTAGTCAATACCGGAATGAAATGAGCTGACTTGGTCAGCCGATCCACAATCACCCAAATAGCATCATACTTCCTCAGAGTCCGAGGAAGTCCGACCACAAAATCCATGGTAATCCGCTCCCACTTCCACTCTGGAAGCCTCATCTGCTGAAGTAATCCTCCCGGCCTATGATGCTCACATTTGACCTGCTGACAATTGAGGAATCTGGCTACGAACTCCACTATATCCTTTTTCATCCTCCGCCACCAGTAGTGTTGTCTCAGATCCTGGTACATCTTCGCGGTGCCGGGATGAATGGAGTACCGCGAGCTATGGGCCTCCTCAAGGATCAACCTCCGCAGTCCATCTACGTCAGGCACACAAATACGGCCCTGCAGTCTCAACACACCATCATCATCTATGGTCATATCTCTAACACCATCCCTCTGAACTCTATCCCGAAGAGCTCGAAGGTCGGGATCATCATACTGGCACTCTCGAATGCGGTCATAAAGAGAAGATCGAGCAACAACACAAGCGAAAACCCGGTGAGGCTCAGAAAGGTCCAACCTCACGAATTGGTTGGCTAAGGACTGAACATCCAAAGCTAAGGGCCTCTCAGCTGCATGAAGATATGCCAAACTACCCAAACTCTTCGCCCGGCGACTCAGGGCATCGACCACCACATTGCCCTTCCCCGGATGGTATAGTATGGTGATGTCATAATCCTTGAGTAGCTCCAAGCACCTGCGCTGACGCAAATTGAGATCCTTCAGCCTGAATATGTGCTGCAAACTCCGGTGATCCGTATATATCTCACAGGGAACACCGTATATATAATGACGCCATATCTTCAGGGCGTGAACAATCGCTGCCAACTCAAGATCATGAACCGGGTAATTTTTCTCATGTACCTTCAACTGCCTGGACGCGTAGGCAATCACCCTACCGTCCTGCATCAACACCGCTCCAAAACCAATCCTCGAAGCATCACAATAGACTATATAGGACCCCGAACCGGTAGGTAGGACAAACA
>ML298291.1:502-17274 GCA_005239495.1 Nicotiana undulata | reverse complement strand
AATATGTGTTTGGTAGTGTATGTCTTATATTTAAGAAAAAACTGACAAATAACTGAAAAAACCAAAAAACTGACATAAACCGAATCGAAAAAAACTGACTTAATTGGTTTGGTTTGGTTCTAATATTTTAAAAATCGACTTACTTGGTTTGGTTTCTTTTTAGGGAAAAACCGATCCAAAGCGAACCATGAACATCAGTCACACACCCAAAAAAAAAGGGATTTAATTTAATGAATAAAAGCACCACGGCGCCAATTGTGGTTATTTTAATAAAATAAAAAAATAAACAAAAACTACTAAAAATTTATTTTTTATTCCGTTTATTTTACTTTTAGGGTAAGAAAACTTGTCACTTCGTTGTTAAGGAGGAGATCAAATGAAAAACTTAATTAAAATTCTTTCTTGAAGTTTGATAACTATTTTGTGCAGGAGTGTAGGAGCCCGAGAGTCTTAACAATCTTTTGGATATAGATTTGGTTGAAACTAAAAATAAAGTTTTTAAAGTTATGTTGAAAAATAATTGACGGTAGGCTAGAATCGCGTGTCTTAGTCCTAGTTTGCACTCTAATTACCATATTTTACTTGTGTTTGAGCTTAAATGTTAGTGTATTGCACTTATAATGTGTTTTATGACTTGAAGAAAGTGGTTTCGAGTTCAGAAGATATTCGGGAGCTAAATTGAACATGTTGGAGCTTTGAAGTCTGAGTAAATGCCCAAGTGATTAAACCGGGATCGCGTTCATGGGTCGGGAGCCAAGTCTGGATGTCAAAATGCAAAACAAACGAAACACTCTGGAAAAGCTTCTCTGTCGCGGCGCATGGGCCGGCACGGTAATGTATTTCTGTTGCTTCCCGTCAGAACAAGCTCTCTGAAATTCCCCACAAGTGCCCCGTATGGGGCGGCGCGACACGCCTGTGCAATTTTTCTCAGAGTATTTGTCCCGTTTAGGCTTGGAAAAGGTAATTTCGACTGTGCCCACTCCTACAGAGTATAAATACAACAAAAGGACGTTTTTAAGGGACTTTTGACCTTGAAACCTTTGGGAGAACATTGGAGGCTATAAGACATAGGATTTCATGATCTTTCCATCAATTCAATACGATAGTTTGGATTGTAACTGCGAAAAAGCACGGGAAAAAGTATTATATCACTTAATTAAAGTGTTGTAAAACCTTATTTATATACAATGATTACATAATAGTAGGTATCTACTTCACGATGTGGGACACTATACATGACTAACTACTTAACACTCTCCATCAAGCTGGTGCATATAAATCATATGTACCAAGCCTGTTACAAATGTAACTAATACGAGAACTAGTAAGAGACTTAGTGAAAATATCTGCTAGCTGATCATTCGACTTTACAAAATTTGTAACAATATCTCCTGAGGGTATCTTTTCCCTGACAAAGTGACAGTCAATCTCAATGTGTTTAGTCCTCTCATGGAACACCGGATTTGACGTAATATGAAGAGCATCTTGATTATCACACACCAGTTCCATCTTGTTGATTTCTTCGAAATTCAACTCCTTGAGCAACTTCTTGAATACAGGCCTAGATCGCTTGTACAAACAGACTTTTTGGGTGCTAAGATCCAAAGTCGAGAGGGAAATAACCCAGATCGTACGCTAAGGTCCCTAAGCAATCACTTAGTGGAAAAGGAAGTGATCGAGCGATGACAACTAGGAGGTGGGATTGGAAGCAGCCATCCTTTGAATAAAGCATAATAGCTCACTGGTCTAGCTCCATGGCACCGAAAATGTATCAGGGCTCAAGTGATTCACCGAAGCGACGAGACCTACCCAAACTAGCTCACACGTTGCCATAGCCATGGCCCAATATTCGACTTCGGTGCTAGATCAAGCAACTATATTCTGTTTCTTTCTCTTCCAAGAGACCAAATAACGTCATACTAGAACACAATATCCAGATGTAGAACGTCTATCAGAAAGTGATCATGCCCAATCAGCATCTATGTAACCAATAATTTGCTCGTGGCCTCGATCCTCGAATAGTAAACCTTTGCCTGGAGCTGACTTTATATATCAAAGAATGCGAACAACTGCATCTTAGTGACTATCACAAGGAGAATCTATAAACTGACTTACAACACTCACCAGAAAAGAAATATCAGGTCTAGTCACTATGAGGTAATTCAATTTGACAACCAACCTCCTATATCTCGTAGGATCTCTAAGAGGCTCCCCCTGTCCAAGCAGAATCTTAGTATTCAGGGCCATAAGAGTGTCAACAGATATGTATCCCATCATTCCAGTCTCCTCAAGAATGTCGAAGGCATACTTCCGCTGTGGAATAACAATATCTGAGCTAGACTGAGCGACCTCAATACTTAGAAAATACTTCAATCTTCCCAAATCCTTAGTCTGGAAGTGTTGAAGGAGATGTTGCTTCAGATTGGTAATACCATCCTGATCATTGCTAGTAATAACAATATCATCAACATAACTAGATAAATACACAGATTAGGAGCAGAATGCCGATAAAACACAGAGTGATCAGCTTCGCTACAAGTCATGCCGGACTCCTGAATAACTGTGCTGAACTTACCAAATCAAGATTGAGGGGACTAATTCAAGCCATACAGTGACTTGCGCAATTGGCATACAAGACCACTAGACTCCCTCTGAGCAACAAAACCAGGTGGTTGCTCCATATAAAAGTTTTCCTCAAGATCATAGTGGAAAAAAACATTCTTAATATCTAATTGATAAAGAGGCCAATGGCGTACAACAACCATGGAAAAAAAATACGAACATATGCTACTTTATCCACGGGAGAGAAAGTGTCACTATAATCAAGCCCAAAAACCTGAGTGTATACTTTTGCAACAAGGCGAGCCTTAAGCCGATCAATCTGGCCATCCGGCCCGACTTTGACCGCATAAACCCAACGACAACCAACAGTAGATTTACCTGAATGAAGAGGAACAAGCTCCCAAATGCCACTCGCATGTAAAGCAAACATCTCTTCAATCATAGCCCGTCGCCATCCTTGATGAGATAATTCCTCACCTGTAGACTTAGGGATAGAACAATGGACAAAGATGATATGAAAGCATAATGAGGTGATGGAAAACGATGATTAACTTAAACTGACATAATGGTGATTAGGATTAAGTGTGGATCGCACACCTTTGTAGAGTGCAATTGGTTGACTAAGAGGAGACAAGTTCACATTAGATGCAGAATCTGATGCAGGACGTGATGCTGGACGTGGACGACGATGATAAGTCAAGAATGGTGGAGCTGCAGAGGGTTGAACTGGACTAAGTGGTGGAACTGGAGCTATAGGTGGTGGAACTGGAGCTATAGACGGTGGAGCTTCCAATGGAGTTGTAGGTGGTGGAGCTGCAACTGGAGCTTTAGAGGGAGATGAATCTCCAAAAAATGAAACTAGTAGCACCTTAGAAATATCTAAGTGATTACTTTGACCTGTGAAGTATGATTGGGTTTCAAAGAAGGTAACATCAGCGGACATAAGGTGCCATTGGAGGTCATGAGAATATCATTCGACACCCCTTTTGCATTCTCGAGTAACCTAGAAATACGTACTTAAGAGCACAAGGAGCTAACTTATCTTTTCCTGGAATAAGGTTATGAACAAAACATGTGTCCAAAGACACGGGGTGGAAGAGAGAACACAAGTAGGTGGGGAAACAAGACAGAGAATGGAACTTGATTCTGGATAGCTGAAGATGTCATACGATTAATAAGATAGCAAGATGTAAGAACTGCACCCCCCTCCCCCCCCCAAATGCAACGGAACATGAGATTGTATGAGTAGGGTACGGGAAGTTTTGATAAGATGTATATTATTTCTTTCAGCTACCCCATTTTGTTGTGATCTATATGGACAAGATGTTTGATGAATAATCCCTTGAGAGTTCATAAACTACTAAAATGTGTAAAACAAATACTCTAGGGCATTTTCACTACGAAATGTGCGGATAGAAACCCCAAATTGATTTTGAATTTCAGCGTGGAAGGTCTGGAAAATAGAAAACAACTCAGAATAATTTTTCATCAAAAATATCCAAGTGCAACTGGAATAATCATCAATGAAATTGATAAAGTAGATTAATCCCAAGGTAGAACTGACCAGACTAGGACCCCAAACATCTGAATGGATTAAAGTGAAAGGTGACTCTGCTCGATTATCAAGAACCCGAGGGAAATGGGAGCGGGTATGTTTACTGAGCTGATATGACTCACACTTTAAAGTGTACAAGTGAGATAAACCATGCACCATTTTCTGAAGTTTTGATAAACTGGAATGTTCCAATCGTTTATGTAAATAATCTGATGAATCGGTAAAAAGACAAATTATTGAAGGAAGAAAAGATGTGAATCCATGTGATTTTTCAAGGATAAGGTAATAAAGTCCATCTAATTCACGCCTGGTACCAATGATCCGCCCTATAATGCGTGCCTGTATAATCAAGAAATAAAACATCGCATTTAGTTGATTTGGATAAGCAACTAACGCCTACGAGATTAAAAGGATTATTGGGAACATAAAGAATTGTAAAGGTAAGGAAGGAAGTGGGATTGTTTGACCTATTCCAATTGCCATAGTTTGAGATATGTTGGCCATTGTGACTGCTGGAAGAGTTTGAGAGTATGAATTACCAGAAATATGATCAGATGCACCTGAATCAATGATCCAAGATTCAGAGGTTGAATATTGGGAGACACAAGTCACACTACTATCTATTTGAACAACAGAATATATCCCTGTAGATGTTTGTTTACACGCTTTGTACTGAAGGAACTCAATATAATCCGATAAAAAAACCATATGGATTTGATTCAATGAATTGGATCCAATGGATTGTGAGTTAAAGGCTTCTGATACAAATTCCATTATAATATTGCGCCGAAAAAGCAAAATATTTCTTGAAATTACTTTTCATGCGCGAAAAAATCACTGTTCACGCCGGAAAAATAAAAAGATTCATCATAATTTAGTGTAATATGTATGGGTAGTCTCGGAATTCCCTTACGAGCAAGCTGTCCTAAAGAAATGTTTTCAAAAAGTTGCCGGAAAGGGATCCACGCGTCGGCGCATGGAGCAGATCTCACTGGAATAATTTTCCTTTGACTGGCGCGTGAGGGCGCGTGGAGAGGTGTTTTCCGATGGGGTTATGTGGGGTTTGGTCGCCCAGGGATGGCGAACACTGTGGTGGTATTAGTTTATGAACAACACCGGTAAAAAGTTGTTCTGATGCAAATAGCTTGTCAGGTCAGCGGAAAATTGTACGGTGACGACTGATTTCTTCCTGGATGTCGTTGGAATGACGCACAACGATAATAATATCACCAATGCTTTGATACCATGTGAGAAAGAAAGGGAGAAAATATTATATTACTTAATTAAAGTGTTGTACAACCGTATTTATATACAATGATTACATAATAATAGGTATCTACTTCCCGATGTGGGACACTATACATGACTAACTACTTAACAATAATGTTAGATTGATACTTTGTTATTCTTTAATTATATTTGTGATAACTTACTCCATGATTATGGAGTAGTTTACCTTAGGTCTTGATAGATATGGTCTTTTGATAAATATTTGTGGATTTTAACTCTAGTTCGTGCTTGAATTCATTTATGGAGTTTTGAATTGTTGCAACTTTATTCATCAGTTTATTTAATCGAAAGAGGAATATCTTGGTGATTATATTTATATTATTTTGTTTGGTTTAATTCATTTATTCTCTTAAGTAATCGAAAGAGCTTATTGAATTGCTGATTAAATCCAGTTACGAGAATATTCGAGAGACATTTTCCTAAGGATCAATACATTAATGCATGCTTGCATATTTCACAGTACTTATATTAGTTCACCTCGTAGAGTTAAGATTTAATAGAGAGGAGTCTTGACTACACGTTTGAACTAATCATCGAGTGAATTCGTGAGAATCATTAGAACATTAGAGTGAATTAAACTAAAGTTTAATCCCAAATAGCTATCTTGCACCTATCCTGTCAAACCCTTATTTCTCACATTGATAAGAAATCAATTATGAGAATCTCTAACTTCTTGATGTCAACTGTCAATTGCTTTATTTTAGTAGTTGAATGTAGTTCATAATAATTACAAATCAAGCTTTGGTCATCCTGAATAACGTTAAGCTAGAAATTACTTGAGCATTATTTAAATCCAATCATTGTTTACTATACTACCTTTGATTAGCGAGCATCAATTTTGTGTTGTATTTTGCGCTCGTCAAATATTTTCACCGTTGCTGGGGATTGGAAATCAATAGTGTTCAAAATAGTTTTTGGTGCTAGTTAAGGAATTTATTCTTGTTTATTTTATTCTTCACGGGTTTCTCTTCCATGTGCAGGAAACTGAGTTAAGTTCGTGGTGTATGAATCGATCTTCTTCAAAATAAGTAATACCCTACAATCTGGAGTTAGAAAAACACAAGCGACAAATGAGGAAAGAGAAAGAGTTCACCGAAAAGTTTGTGGGGAAACCTTCAACCCAAGAACACATAACTAATAAACGGTGATGATGAGGTAGATTTAGCTGCAAGGATAGCAACGGAGGTAGCCCGTAGTGCTACTGAGGAGACCGTCGAAGATGATATGGGTCGAAGATTCAATTTGAATCTACCCTTAATTGAAGATCAGTTCGAGAACGCGTTACCCAAGCCTGGTAGAGCATTGGGTAATTACGACAGACCATTCTACAATCAGGGACTGTCCAGTGTCAGACCTCCACCAGTAGTAGTGAACAATTTCGTGTTGAATCAAGGCTTGCTTCAAACTATCTAGAACAAAATTTTGTCTTCAGAGGGAAGGTGAATGAAGATCCTAACACTCACTTGATGGATTTTGAGGAAATCATGAACACCTTCCAGTACAACGGAGTGTCGAAAGATGCAGTCTACTTAAGGGCATTCCCCTTTTCACTGAAGGATGACGCGAAGCACTGTCTTCGTAGCTTACTAACGGGGTCGATCAGAACATGAGAAGATATGACTAGAAAGTTTCTTGACAAACACTTCTTAGATTCATAAACAGTGAAATTCATAAGAGAAATTCACAACTTCTGCCAAACGCACACCGAAACAGTGTTCGAGGCTTGGGAAAGATTAGAGGAGATAGTGAGGAAGTGTCACCAAATTGGGATTGAATTGTGTATGAAACTCCAGGACTTTTGGGATGGACCGACACCTTCCTCAAGATGAACTTTGAACACTGCAGTTGGAGGTCCTTTAATGAAGAAGACTCTCGAGGAGATTGTGGCAATTCTTGAAGAGTTCTCTGAAGATGCTAACCATTGGCTGGCTGAGAGAAATAATAGAAGAAAATCAATTGGGGTTCAGCAAGTAGATTCTAACATAGCAGTGCAAGCCCAACTAGACGCTATGGCCAAATAGATAAGGAAGTTGACCTTAGCCAAGGTCTAGATCTAACCAACACCAGTTTGTGATTTATGTGCAATGGTCCATCCAACGCATGAGTGTCATGACTTAGCTGCAAATGAAGTGGTAAATGGTGTGGGAAGCTTTGATAGAGGCAAGTAACAGAGTGGTATCAATTTCAATCCTCTGGGACGGAGGCACCTAGGATTTTCTCGGAATTCACTAAGTGGTAGCCTGAACTCATAAAAGCAAAATAACTCTAGACCCAGGGACAATAAGCTCCAGGCTTTCAAAATCAACAGAGGCAGCAATATCAGCCTCCACAGTCTAATCAGTATAGCATGGAAGATCTAATGAATTCCTTTATTATCAAGATAGATGAGAGGCTCGAAACTCATAACTTAGATATACGGGAACATGGTGCAGCTATCAAAGAACAGGGCACGACTTTTCGAAACTTGAAAAGACAGGTTAGGCAACTAGATAATCTATCATCTTTGAGGGTCCCAACAATGCTCCCTGCTGATACTAAAAGAAATCCAGAAGAGACAACAAATACAATGTCTTTGAGGAGTGGGCACGAGTTGGAGGATCCCATAGCAAAGCAAAAAAGAGGAGACGATTGAAAGTCATGTGGAGATTGTGGATAAGCATAAAAATGATGACATTCAAAAAGGTGCAGGGATGGTAGAGGATGATTTCAAGAATAAAGGGAATATTAGAGCTCAGAAAAGAAGAAAAATGATAATTTAACAAATAACAAGACTGAAAAGAGCAAATACATGCCTGCTCTACCTTTCCCTCAGAAGCAAAGAAGAGAAAAGTTGGATAAACAATTCGGCCGCTTTTTAGAAGTGGTCAAGCACGTGCATGTGAATATACCTTTCATAGATGCCAACTTATGCTAAATTCATGAAGGAGATATTGTACAAGAAGCGAAAAGTGGAAGAGACATCGACAGTCAAGCTGACGGAGCATTGTAGTGCCATCTTGCAAAATATGATCCCTCAAAAACATGGAGATCCAGGGAGTTTTACAATACCTTGCTCTTTAGGAAGTACTGAATTTAAAAAATATTTGTGTGATTCAGGTGCTTCCGTTAATCTTATGCCTTTTTCTATTTTCATAAAATTGGAGGGAGAGAATGGAGAGATTAGGTCGATCCCTGTGTGCTTGCAGCTGGCAGATCAGAGCACACTCATACTTGAAAGAATAGTGGAAGATGTGCTGGTTCGGGTAGAAACATTTGTGTTTCATGTGGACTTTATTATGGTGAATATGGAGGAAAATAGGAAGGTCCCTCTGATTTTAGGAAGACCCTTCTTGGCTACGGCAAAGCAATTCTAGTTATTCAAGAAAGGCAGCTCATGCTCAGAGTGGGGGATGAAAGGCTGATCTTCAACATGGAAAGAGAAAGGGACCCCTGAAAGAGTAATTTGGGAAGAGTGAAGTTGATAAGTGTGAGGTGTTCCCAAAGAAAGCGAGCAAGAGGCTCTCAGCGTAGATGCGTGCATTGGGTCGGGCATGCAAAAGGGATTCCGACTTCAATTCAAACCCCGACTAGATGAATCAGAGAAATTTCCTTTACCTCTTGCTTTTTATTTGTTTGTCATGGGGACATGCCACAATTTAAAGTGTGGGGGTGGGTAATGTATATATGTATATGTGTGTTTGTTTTCGTTTCATTAGAGTGATTTTTTTTACTTTTCCCAATGATGGATTTCATTGGTTGTCTTCTTGAGGGATTAAAGTCAAAGAAAAAAAACTTGAGCCGTATTGTGTTTTGTTTCTTAGGTAATGTAATAATTCCCCCTTGATTTTTCTTTGTGTCTCGGTTCTTTTCCAATGGTGTTTGTAGAACTGGGTGTAGTGAGCTTTTCTTTTAGTAGGAGTAGTGAAGTCTTGTCCTATGATATTAAATGGAGATGATTTTTGTTGACTTTTTTGTTCCTTGAGAGCAGTGAGTACCTTATTTGTGACGCCCATGATCAGTTCTTGACTCTTAAATAAGTACCTTAAATTGCGTTGACTAGAGAGTCGGGATAGATCCGGTCATCAGTGAGTTATGTGTCAATGTGTGTGTGAGGCTTTGTTGATATTCTGTGCATATCGATTGGTGTCTAGAACTTGCCTCGTGTATTTGCAAAGCAAAATAGTAGTCTTGTCAGTCTAGAAAATGATGTAGGCATTTCTTTATTGAGTCATATATATACTTTTACCCATCTAATTAATGTATATCTTAGTTAGCCTCACTGAGCTTGTAGACCTATTTCGTTGGCAACCATACTACAAGTCTGATCCACTTTGTTTGAATTGACCATTTGTTTGAACCTCCTACCTCTCTTGAGCAATTAAAATTGTTATGAGCGTGTGAAAGTAGAGTTAAGGTATGGTCGGATTATTGAGCGGAACTACTAAAAAAGGAGAAAGGTGCATTGTGTAAAATATTCTGAGAGCCACTTGTAGAGAATTGAAAAAAGGAGTTTTATTCAAAAAATAGAAAAGAAAAAAAAAAGAACTTAGAAAAGAAAAAATTGATTCCATTCTAGTGGTTGTTCTCATATTGTTTTTGCTTAAAGATACAAGGAGCTTGATGCTATTATGAAAGAAGGTAGGGGTTTGATTCAACATAAGTGTGTGATTTGAATTGTTAATGTATATGTATTAAAGTACTTAGGGAGGTGTAGTCACTATATCCAAATGTATCCTACCCGCCCCGCAACCTACATTACAACCAAAATAAAGCCCTACTTGATCTTTGACTGAATAAGCTTAATTTGTAGAGTATTACACTAGGGGAAAGCCTATGGTACGTCTTCTATGGCACATGAATCTTAATTCTAAGAGTGAGTGAATCATTTCTATCCTGAGTTCCTCTTTGTTCTTGAATTTATTGTGAGTGAAACTACTCTATGTGAGGGCACATGATTTGCGAAGGTAAGGTGAATTCTTTGACCTTTGTGTTACGGTAAGCGAGCATGTTGTGAAAAATGCGTGGTGCTTTTGAGTCGAGTCCTGAGGCGATGATGTTATTATATGATGCTTAGTTTGTTTTCAATAGTCTTAGCATGATGTGTTAGGGAAGTTCTTTGATGAGAAAGCCGTCTCTATGTGCAGTGCAGTTTGATTGCTTGAGGACGAGCAATGGTTTAAGTGTGGGTTGTTAATGGTAGGCTAGAATCATGTGTTTTAGTCCTAGTGCACTCTAACTACTGCATTTTACTTGTGTTTGAGTTTATATGTTAGTGTATTGCACTTATTATGTGTTTTATGCTTTGTAGGAAGTGATCTTGAGTTAAAAAGATACTTGGGAGTTAAATTGAAAAAGTTGAAGCTTTGAAGTTTTAGTAAAATCCCAAGAGAATAAATCGGGATCGCGTTCGGGGGTCGGGTGCAAAGTCTGGGTGTCAAAATGCAAAACAAACGGAACACTCTGGAAAACCTTCATTGTTGAGCGCATGGGGTGGCTCGACAGTGTATTTCTACTGCTGCTCGTCAGAACATGCTCTCTGAACTTTCCCAGTGCGCCTGTGCAATTTTCTTAGAGTATTTGTCATGTTCAAGTAATTTCACCTGTGCCTACTCCTACAGGGTATAAATACACCAAAAAGATATTTTTAAGGGACTTTTGACCTTGAAACCTTTCGAAAGCGTTGGAGGCTACAAGACACAAGACTTCATCATCTTTCCATCAATTCAATACGAGAGTTTGGATTGTAACGTTAGATTAATGCTTTCTTATTCTTTAATTATATTTGCGATAACTTCCTCGATGATTATGGAGCAGTTTACCTTAGGGTATGACATGATGTGTTGACAAATATTTGTGGATTTTAGCTCTAGTTCGTGCTTGAATTCATTTATGGAGTTTTGAATTGTTGCAACTTTATTCATCAATTTATTTAATTGAGCAAGGAATATCTTGGTGATTATCTTTGCATTATTTTGTTTGATTTAATTCCTTGATTCTCTTAAGTTATCGAAAGAACTTGTTGAATTGTTGATTAAATCAAGTTAAGAGAATATTGGAGACACGTTTTCCTAAGGTCCAATTCATTATTGCATGCTTGCATACTTCATAATGCTTATATTAGTTCACCTCGTAGAGTTAAGATTTAATCGAGAGAGGAGTCTTGACTACACGTTTGAACTAATCATCGAGTGAATTCGTGAGAGTTAAATTCCAAATAGCTATCTTGCACCTATCCTGTCAAGCCCTTATTCCTCACAATGATAAGAAACCAATTCTGTGAATCTCTAACTCATTGTTGTCCATTATCAATTGCTTTATTTTAGTAGCTAAACGTAGTTCATAATCATTACAAATCAAGCTTTGGTCATCCTGAATAGCGTTGAGCTAGAAATTACTTGAGCATTGTTTAAATCCAATCCCTATGGAGACGATAATTTTACTATACTATCTTTGATTAGCGAGCATCATTTCGTGTTGTGTTTTACGCTCCTCAATAATTTTTAGACGTTGAAGTTGTGTTTGGACATGCATTTTATTTGGAAAAAAAAGTTTGAAGTTTTGTGAGCGGAAGAAAATTTCACCAAAAAACTCCCCTAAACCAATTTTTTGGAACTTGAAAATTTTTTAAATTATTTTTCCGAAAACATGATTATATTTCATAAAACAAATAAATTTTTTCAAAATTTAAAAAAAGAAGAAGATAAAGCCGAAATCATGACCAAACATGAGGTTAGACTTTTTGTTAATGGTGTCTGTCGCTATTCTTTTTTCTCCTTGTCTATTCATTTTCATTATTATGTGTGAGACAAGGAAATTCTTACATTTGATTTTAGTGCAAGCTTAATTGCTTGACTGGCTAAAATTCCGAATAAACGGTATCATAAGACTAGTATAGATTTCAAAATTCCTATATAGATAAAGACGTTGCGAACGAAGAACCTTGAAGTTTAACTCAAATTTCCATGGCATGTGATGCTTATGTGCAAAGGTAGTAAATGAAAGTGTAAACAAGTTGAGAAGTTCTTTTATGCTTGTTAGGAATTATAAGAAAATCATAGATAAAAAGGGCAATTTGATGCCTCAAAGTGATGGATTATTACAAGCAATAGCAATTCCAGTATCAAAATCATATATAATCTAGATAGCTAGTATAAACGAAATTTTATGAGTTACCTCTTGCAGCGTAAACAAAGCTCCTCTATCCGTGAGCCTCTAATTCCACAGTAACTCAATGAAATCTCCACCACCCGCACAATCACGATCGCCGAACGTTCCACGGTCTTCTACTGTGTTACCCAAATAGTATCCGAAAATAGTAATTTCACGTGGGCAAAATTTTCTAGTAAAATAGGCTGAAAATTTTGTCCACATTGTCTTCTTCGTATAGGTGGAAAACGTTATGTATTTATAGCACAAGTTTTAAGAGTTAAAACCCTTTTCCAAAACCTGTTGGGTTTTCTTTTCCACCAAGAAAATAATTTTTTTATTTTCTATTATTTAGGCATAGAACAAAATTTAATTAACAAGGCTTCCAATTATAGAACCAATTTGTAATTTTCGGAATTAATATCCACCATAAATAATTATGAATTATTCCACTAAAAAAGTGTAATTGCACTCCTTATTCAATTTCGAAATTCATTCATTAAATATTATTTAACTCCCCATGTTAAGATTCAGATACTAATCAATTAAATTAAATTATTGCCGATTTAATTTACTGATTATTTTCTTTAGACTTTCGCTTAACTTATTTCATGATACAAAATCTACCGGTTGGGTTTACACATGAAAATTTATAAGCTTTCACAAAGGTGTATCATCAATCTCTAAACCGAGATATGGATTCGATCAACTAACTATTATTTCGCCAATGTACATTAATTATTATCCAATTAACCAGGCATATTGACCCACAAATTTTTTTTGCCTTTCCATAAATCGAAACAATAATAATATACGCATCTAATAATAATTATATCAAGATTAAGAGTATAAGTACATTTAATGGCTAGAGAGTTTATTTTATTAAGTCGGTATAAAATAATTATCTCTACTTGGTCAGTTTAATACATACAAAAGGTGCTAGCACAAGAAGTTGGAATTAAACCATTCTCATAATCAAGATAAATTATATTTAACCTTGTGCTACAATCATCCACGATAGTTTGTCCAATTCCATCATTAGATTATATTGTGAACTCAAACTTTATACTTATAAAAACCGATGATTTAATCTTCAGTGTATTAGCTAAACTATATACACTATATCATCTACTATATAAGCAAATGACACAAACTAATATATGATCTATTCAAAACTTTATTAAAACTGAATAGATAATTATTTCATAATAAGTACTATATCTAAACCAAACATATGGTTAATATTATATATCCCAATTATCTCCTACTTAGACTTTTAACCATGACAATTATTAGAATATACAATGTCCAAATGCATGATTAATAGTAGGGTTGTACATTGGTCGGGTTAGTTCGGATTTTTTAATTACCAAATCAAACCAATTGTATCGGGTTATTAAAATACCAAACCAAACCAATAAAAGTCGGGTTTTTAGTCTCGGTTTTTCTAGGGTTTTTCGGATTTTCGGATTTTTTCGGATTTTTTTCGATAAAGTCTTCATAGCACAAAATGTAAAATTTGTGCTCCACATATTTCTTTAATCCTAGTAAGACAGAACTATAAGGCGTTTTCAATAATAACATAAATATGAGATGAGTCATGGCATTATACTAAAATATTAAACAATAAAGATACTAATCGCATAAAATAAATATTATTAATAAGCCTTAATGTAAACAAACATAATTTAAAATTATGACTAATAAGTACTATTATTTACATGACTAACCACTAAAAGAAAAATAAGTTATACATTTTATCTAAACAATGAAAAAACAAAAAATAGATATCCAACACTATTTTCATTCATAGCACAATCGAATTGAATGTCTTTACTTAGCATTAGTATTGATTTGATTCTGGTTTAAGATTTATTTGAGTTACTAACATTTATGTACTATAAAACTTATTGGAGCATCCAAAAGTTATAAGCCCAAGCTTAAAATAATACGTTAAAAGATAAAATTATGAAAAAGCTTCAGAAATATTTATAAACTACACCCTACCATAAATATTTGTATGTATTAAATATATTTAAAACTTCTATACATATAATGTCGGATTGGTTTGGTTCGGTTTGACTTTTTTTAGTTAAAACAAAACCAAACCAAATATAGTCGGGGTTTTTTTTCCCAACACCAAACCAAATCAAACTAAATCATAGTCATATTTTTTTTCTCGATTTGACTCGAATTATCGGGTTGGTACGGTTTGTCGATTTCATTTGTACACCCCTAATTAATAGTATATGCCCAACATCAAGGACATTTCATGGTATTTAGCAGGAAAATGGACCCTTTGCTGGTTCGTGTTTCACTTCCAAAATTAGTCATCAACCTAAAAAAGTTGTTCCCCGAGGCTTGGGTGAGCTAACTTTTATATTAAAAACCCAAAAAGACATTGCTTTTTCGTAAAATCTATCCTCACTCTAACAAATGGCCCATACTTTCTTTTTAAAAAGGTTTTTCATCAGAAATTACACTCATCATGACGAGAGATAAAGGAAATCTAGTAAAAACAATCTTTACGATCATTATTATGGAATTACATGAAATTACAAGACTAAAATATGGTTAGCCGTGCTCAGGGACATAGTCACCTTGTTCCATCTTTATTGAATTTTTTTACTAGATATATATGCATAAGAAAAATAAAAATATTAGAGATAAATATAAAGAATTACACCGCTTGTTAAAACAGTGATTTATTCATTTGTTCACTTCCTCAAATTGTGACACCACTTAAAATTTTTTACCTACGCTACTGGTATTATTACTATGAGGAGGTGCACCATTAGGTCAGCCCAATTTGCTTAGAATGGAGGGGTTAGTTCACGGTTTGATAGCCACCACACAAAAACCCTACTCGAATACGTCCATCAGACAATTGTTGGCCTTGGGGTTGGAGTGGGGTTACAAAGATGAAGGCTTCCTATAATGGAAGGGGGAAGTGGGTTCTGAACTTGTTGTATTCATAATGATGAGCTCATTTTCCTAAAGTGGAAACAGTTCATGTGGGCCTTCCCCTACCCCAACCTCACATAGCCCAAACAAACCCCCCAGACCCCAGCCTTATATTGGTTTAGTTTCGTGTACCTTACCTTTTTGCTCTTTCTCCTAGCTGGTACATCAACACCCTTAACACCATCTGGATCTTACTTCTACCCTCTATCACCTAGATCTAAAGAATTAAGATACTCCTTATTTCTATTTGAGAATATGCTATGAGAAAGTCTGCAGCTGAAATGTTGTTTACCTCGAAAAAATGCGAGTAACAATTAAATTTGATTTGTGATTTTAAAGATATGGGATTCATTCCAATACTAGTGAATAAACAAGTAATATTAAGTATAAGTAAGAAGAACTGATGAACCAAACCGGTGTTGCCAAAGCTATAGGGACCTCAAGCTCGATAATCTCGGGGACCTCGAGCTCGATAATCTCGGGGGCCTCGAGGTGGGTTAGGCACAAAAAGGTAAGAACAATAAAGTAAAAGTGTCACGACCCAAATTCCCACCCTTTGGGCCGTAACTGCGCCTAACGTTGAACCCGCTAGGCCAGCCAACGTATAACTTGCAATAGCAATTTAAAATTATTTAATACTGAACGAAACGATAGTTCGTCGCTTTCAACAAATTCCCAACAAAATCCTGTAAGCATTGCTTAATAAATAACAAACTTTAAGAATGCGGAGAATAAAGACATGATAAACATGAAATAACGTAAAACTTCCCACACTAGTAACTCTCAAAACTTTACTGAGCCTTTCAAATCCCTTCAATTGTTTCACAGCAGAGAAATAATAATAATATCTTAGAAAAACTCAAAATGAAATGATAAGACATCTACAACGAACAATCCCAAAACCGGGGTGTCGCAATCTCACGGACTAACTACTGGAATGCTAAATACAAGTCTGGAAATGAAAATACAACACTGTCTTGGAAATAAGAAGAAAGACAATGAAACGGTAAAGGAGAGAAGCCTCGGGATCCACGAACGCCAGTGTATACCTCGAAGCTCTGAATTGGACTGGAGGTATCTCCCTCAGAACGATCCACGGGGTCCGGTAGCAGGGTCTGCACAACACAAGGAAGTGCAGTGTAGTATCAGTACAACCGACCCCATGTACTGAGTAAGTGCCAAGCCTAACCTCAGCCGAAATAGTGACGAGGCTAGACTTGACATTAACGATAACCTGTCCTAATCTACAGCAGGTAATAGGAAATAACACAAGGCA
>ML298290.1:35052-48921 GCA_005239495.1 Nicotiana undulata | reverse complement strand
TGTGCTGACTCAATTATATACCATTACTATAAAGCTTCCCACGATCGCGAATCATACCTGCGACTCAAGTGCTGGCTCTTATACGTACGTATATATGTATATGTACCAAAAACAGCAGTGAACTCAGTAGGACTATGCTCATATCATGGATTAATCAACTGGGGATTTAAATCATAACGTTCCACATTTCCATATCATTTCAAAAGTAATATGCAACTCAAAATACATCCAAAGATACATGTAAGACAAGTAGAGTCATGCTTGTGAGTCCTAAAACTACCCGACATAGCATAATAGTCGCCACGTACTAACTCTCGTCACTTGGTACGTACGCGGCCCCCACAACATGTATACATAACAAATAAGGAACCAATGGGGACATTTCTCCCTTACAAGGTTGTAAAGGAGACTCACCTCGCTCCGAAGATTCATCACCGGCTTCCGAGCTCCTACGACGACGCCAACGGATGCGCAACGCCCCCAAACTATCCAAATAACGATAATTCAATGAAAGTATACTCTAATATTTTCTAAATATTTAGATTATATAATTTCCCAACTTCGCTCAAGGAATTGACCAAAATGTCCTCGGGCCCACGTGCCCGGATTTCGAAATTTCTCGAAGATAAATTCTACCCATAACTTTACTAACTCAAATATACAATTTGTTACAATTTTCATGCTCAAATGCATGGCTAAAATCAAATTTTATCAATTCTAGATTTTCTTGCAATTTCCCCACATTTTTCTCAATTTCTCATATCAAATCTATGCAATAAATCTTGTATTTAACTTGGAAATAAGTATAAACAACTTACCTTTGATGCTTGATGAAATCCCCCTTGAAATGCTCTCCAAAATCATCCAAGCCAAATGAAAGAAATGAAAGAAATGGCCAAAATTCGAGTTTAAAGAATCTGCCCCTGCTTCATCGAGGACCTCAAATGAGGGAATGTCTCCTTTGGAAATGGAAAGAAAGGTGAAATCATTGGGGTTGGTAAGGTAGGTAAGAATGACACTCATTCCATTGAGAATGTCTACTTGATAGACGGCTTGGAATATAGCCTAATTAGTGTGTCACAGCTGTGTGATAGAGGTAACTTGGTAGCATTCACCTCTACAAAATGTTTTGTGATATATCTTGCCACTGACAAGATTGTTTTGCAGGGAAAAAGAGTGAACAATATATACATTATAGATCTATCCACACTTTCAGAAAATGAACTAACCTGCTTAAGTGTGCTGGACAGTGATCCCCTCCTTTGGCATAAGAGACTTGGACATGCAAGTCTAAGTCAACTCAACAAATTAGTCTCCCAGGACTTAGTGATAGAATTGCCTAACATTAAGTTCTAGGAAGACAAAGTTTGTGAGGCTTGTGCAAGGGGGGAGCATGTAAAATCCTATTTTAAAAGAAAGAAAGTGGTAAGTACCACCAGAACGATGGAACTGGTTCATATAGATCTTTGTGGTCTAATGAGAACATTAAGCAGAGGTGGTAAGAGATATGTGATGGTGCTTGTTGATGATTATTCTAGATTTACATGGTCATTGTTTTTAACATCTAAAGATGAATAATTTGACATGTTCACTTCTTTTGTTAGAAAAACTCAGAAACAATTAGGAAATCAACTTGCATCAATTAGGTCTGATCATGGCACTGAATTTGAAAATGCTAAATTTGCTGAATTTTGTGATGAGCATGGCATAGATCATAATTTTTCTGCTCCTAGAACTTCACAACAAAATGGAGTGGTTGAAAGAAAGAATATGACACTTGAAGATATGGCTAGGACTATGCTTTTTTCTAGCAAACTATCACATAGATTCTGGGCTGCATGATATATCATAAATAGGTGCATGACAAGACCGCTTGTAGAGAAGACTCCATATGAGTTACTTAAAGGGAGAAAGCCAAATATATCCCACCTTAGGGCATTGGTTGCAAGTGCTTTGTGCACAACAATGGTAAAGACTCCCTAGGTAAGTTTGATCCCAGAAGTGATGAGGGAGTATTCTTGGGATATTCTTCACATAGTAAAGCTTATAAAGTTTATTACAAAAGAACTATGTGTGTTGAAGAAAGTGTACATATAGTTTTTGATGAAACTAACATTCTTTCTGAGAGACAGGAACAAGATGATGAAGAAATTGGGCTAGCTAGAAAATCACATGAAACCACATCCCAAACTGAAGCAACACTGGAGGAAGGAACATGTGATGGAACAGGTTCATCTATCCCGGGCAACATGATGGGGGAATAGAACAAAATAATTCCCAAACTCAGTCGGAATCTGTGCCTGAACCTATTTCACAACAACAAAGCATTGAAGGAACTTCAAGGAGTAACCAGTTGGTTGTGAAACCTTACATATATCAATGTTCTTACCCTACTGAGAACATCATCACTAATCCAACCTCTGGAATCAAAACCAGCTCTTCTTTAAAAAATCTTTTTGCTTTTGATTCTTTCTTCTCTCTTATTAAACCTAAAAATGTAGCTGAGGCTTTGCAAGATGCAGACTGGGTAAATGCAATGCAAGATGAACTCAACCAATTTGAAAGGAGTCAAGTTTGGTATCTAGTACCAAGACCCTTGGATAGATCAGTAATTGGCACTAAGTGGGTCTTCATAAATAAACTTGATGAAGATGGAACGGTTACTAGGAACAAGGCAAGATTGGTGGTTCAAGGATATAGTCAGGAGGAAGGCATAGACTATGATGAAACTTTTGCTCTAGTGGAAAGGCTGGAAGCAATAAGCCTCCTCATAGTCTTTACTGCTTACATGGAATTCACCCTTCACCAGATGGATGTCAAGAGTGCCTTCCTAAATGGCTATCTAAAGGAAGAAGTGTTTGTCAAGCAACCTCCGGGGTTTGATAACAAGGAGAATCCTGATTATGTGTACAAACTTGACAAAGCACTGTATGGACTCAAGCAAGCCCCTAGAGCATGGTATGATAGATTATCAAAATTCTTGCTTGAGCATGACTACAAGAGAGGTAAAATTGATAGTACTTTATCCATGAAAGAAAAAGGTAAATATCTCTTGGTAGTTCAGATATATGTAGATAACATAATCTTTGGAGCAACTACTGATAAGATAAGTAAAGAATTTGCTAAACTAACGGGGAGTGAATTTGAAATGAGCATGATGGTTGAGCTTAATTTCTTTCTAGGCTTACAAATTAAACAAAATTCAAATGGAACTATGATACATCAGGAAAAATATGTAAAAGAGTTGCTTAAAAGGTTTAAAATGGAAGATTCCAAAGAAATTGACACTCCTATTGCAACAGCCACAAAATTGGATGCAGATGAACATGGTTCATCTATTTATCAAAAGTTTTATAGGGGAATGATTGGTTCATTGTTGTATCTCACTGCTAGTAGACTTGACATTGTTTTCGGTGTAGGACTTTGTACAAAATTTCAAGTTAATCCAAAGGAAACACACTTAACTACTGTCAAGAGAATCTTGAGATACCTAAAAGGCACCACTGATCTCTGTCTTTGGTATCCAGAAGGTAGTAACTTTAATCTTGTGGGATATGTTGATGCTGACTATGTAGGTTTTCTAGTGGATAGAAAGAGCACCTCAGGTATGGCACACTTTCTTGGCTCGTGCCTTGTGTCTTGGGCCACTAAAAAGTATAATTTTGTGGCCTTATCTACTGTTGAAGTTGAGTATGTGGTTGTAGTCTCATGTTGTGCTCAACTATTGTGGATTAAACAGCAATCGATGGATTTTAGAATTGATGTTGGATGTATACCTATCTTTTGTGATAACACTAGTGCTATCAGTATGACAAAGAACCCCGTTCATCATAAAAGAACAAAGCACATGGATGTTAGACATCACTTTTTAAGGGGCAATTATGAGAAGGGATTGATCACTATAGAGTTTTGTGTTACTGTTAAGACATCTTTACAAAAGCACTGAGTATGGAGCATTTTGAAAGGAATGGGTTAGAGTTAGGGATGACTAAGATCACCTAATTGAACCAGTTCAGAATGTAAATGAAAAAAAAAACAATTTGGCTAGAAAATCTGAAACTTGTGTAAATAACCAGATTAATTGTTACTCAGTCTCATATTGTAAATAGTATACTCTTATGCCATATTTTGATATGACTCACTGGTTGCTAATGAAATTTTCTCTATTGTTGCAAATTGAACATGATCAAGAGGATTCTTAAGTGAAGAACCTGGTTCATCAGTGATGGTTCATCTGAAAAATGAGGTATGTGTTCTACACTCTGCACATTTTGAAATACTAATATTGAAATCATGAGAAAAATTCTACCCAAGTTCAAAATCTTCCAAAGTCTATCCTATAAAGATTTGAACCAATTCCGTTTCAACTAAAGAATCCCCACCGTACTAAAACACCTAGATTCTAGGGAAGGTGTAACCGTGATTCCAAAATGTATTAATTACACTTTCCTTCTAAATCCCTCATCATCATCTCTGCAAATTCCTCATCAATTCTGAAAACCATCGAAACCCTTTCATCTTTCCTTGCCTTCGAATTCAATCCAAAAAATTTTCTTTCCTCACCAAACCATAAACAAAATGTCTAACCCCTGGAATAATCCTGGCACTCCTCCACCCCCTACTCCTTCATCTTCCTCTACAACCCCTCAACCTAGTTCCACCCCTCCTCAACCTAGTTCTACCCCCCAACCCAGAAAAAGGAGAGTTGAAATGCTTGCTAGAAAAACAGTGGCCAGCGGTGCTTTAGCTAGAAATTAAATGCCCAGCTTCAAGCAAGCCAGGCTCAAGACTCACAAAATTCGAGCGATTCCTTTAAATACGCGGCTGAGGGGGGAAGAAACAGGATCTTCCAATTCTAAACATGTATCTTCTGTACTAAACCCTACTTCTGGGGCGGTTTCTGAGATTGCTGAAAATTTAGAAACTAGGTTCATCCTGGTTGGGTATGTGATAGATGTGGAACTTCCTAGACGAGAATGAGAGGTGGTAAAAACAAAACTGAAAAGGAAAAAAAAAAGGGAGTACAGAGTGAAGAGGGGGGAAAAGGGAAAGAATCTGTTAGAATGGATATTTGTGGAGCTGGGCCAGAAATGGTGGAAGAAGGTGGCAAGAAGGCAGGGGGAAGTGAATCAGGAGAAGCCGCTGAAGGGTTAGTAAATCTGGGAAAGAAAATAGATGAACCCGGTTTATCTACTGAGAAAACCCTGGCGGATCTGCTGAAAAAAATAGGTGATAGTTACAATACTAAGAAGAAAAGAACTCCTAAAGCTCAAACTTTTGGGACAGCAAGAGCAAATAAGAAAAGAAAAGTTGCTCCTTCTAAGATTTTTGATATTCCTCTTCCAAGAGGAAGAACTACAAGGAGCAAGCTAAAGCAAAGTAAGGACGAGTTGCAGAGAGCTTTTGTGATGACACAAGGGATCATTCTATGAATTTAGACTCCGTTCTAGGCTTATTAGCCATAAAAGGATTGATTTTAAGTACCTCAATTTGCATGCGCAGTCCGGGCGTGAAACCGGAAAGCTTTTATGTGAAAATATGAGAAATAGTAAATTCTAGAGTTAAAATTTGATTATAGTTGACTTTGGTCAACAATTTGAGTAAACGGACCCGGATCTGTGTTTAGACGATCCCGGGACTTGGGCGTATGCCCGGAAATGAATTCCGAGATCCCAAGCCTTAGAAATCAATTTTTGAAAGAAATTATTTTGTTGAAATGTTAATGAAATAAAGAAAAGAATTAATGTTTTAAATCATTGGTATCGGGCCCGTATTTTGGTTTCGTAGCCCGGTACAGATTTGTTATAGTATTTAAATGTTAATTGTGAAATTTGGTGAAAACGGAGTTTATTTGACGTGATTTGGAAATCCGGTTGAGAAATAATGAACTTTAAGTGTTCTTGAGAAAAATGATGAGTTTTGAGGCTTAATTCATAGTTTTACATGTTATTTTCATGATTTTATCGCACGAGCAAGTCCGTATGATGTTTTTAGACTTGCGTGCACATTTTGTTTAGAGCCGCGAGGGCTCGGGTGAGTTTCGGATAGGCCACGGGATATTTTTACACTTGAAACGTTGTTGGTTTTCTGCTGTTAGTGCACAGCACTTTTGTGCATTGCATTCGAACCCTACCCCTCGCGAACGCATAGTGTAAGTTACAGGGGGGTCGCCTTTGTTTTATGCGAACGCGTTCACCCCCATGCGAACGCACAGGGCATTGGGCCTGGGGGAGGGGGCCCCGTTTCTTCTACGCGGACGCGGTCAGCATGGTGCGAACGTGATGGCCATCAGGCCTGGACCCTATGCGAGCGCGACAGGCCCTATGCGAACGCATAGAAGGCTTGCCCAGCTATATAAATACACTTTTAAAAACGGGCAGAACCCTTCTTCTTCAAAATTTTCGAACCCCACAGCCTTAAGGACGATTTTCTTCATCAAAGTTTATCCCTAAGTTGTTGGTAATCAATTATAAACTTTACTCTTTCAATTACCCAATGTTTTTCATCACTTTTAGATCAAAACTAAGGATTTTCATGGTAAAAATTGAGGGTTTGGGTAGAATTAGGAAATTTTGTAAAAATCGAATCTTTACCTCGAATTGAGGTCGGATTTCAAAACTAATTGTATATTCGGGTTCGTGGGTGAATGGGTAAACGTAAATTGGTCTGAACCCCGAGTTTAGACCAAGCAGGCCTGGGGTCGGGTTTTCACTCTTTTAGAAAACTTAGGAAAAAATTATAATTTTCAATAAAGTTAGTTCATTTAGCATTGATTAATGATATTAAATTAATTATGATTAGATTCGAGTGTATTGGAGGTGAATTCAAAAGGAAAAGCTAAAATTGAGCAGTGAGTGGCCTGCGAAATTGAGGTAAGTGCTTGGTTTAACCTTGACTTGAGAGAATAGGAATCCCCAACTTATTTGTTATGTGAAAATGCATGTGTGTGTTGTATAGGTGAGGTGACGAGTATCGATGCACCACCAAATGGTCCATTTACATGATCCCTTCCCCGTTTCCAATCTAATTGCTTCATGTTTTTAGTTGTTTCATGTTCATTGTTGTCTTCTATAATTACTTGGCTTGTTATATTATTGTAAGTCTTGTTGCAATCATGTTTGGGGAAAGTATTAGTTGTTTTCCTTGGTTTCATTGTGGTACATAAAGACTGAGTGGGTTGACATTGTGTGAGAGATATTCATATTCCTGTTGGTTTCATTTTGAGATGATATTGGTGAAGTTTATGAGAAAATGTAGTTTCTTGTTTATAATTGTTAAGATAAAAATATTGTGAAAGGCTTTGTCATGGCCCAAAATCCATTAAGGTCGTGATGGCGCCAGACACCAATGTCGGGCAAGCCAACACAAAATAGTTAGATTAAATTCCTATTTTTAGCGTTTGAAATCGTTGCTTCTCATTTCATTTTTATAACAATCAATAAAATTTACTGAGTAATTAACGATGTATTAACAATTTAATTAACAAATACATCCCAAATCATCCCAGAACCCGGTGTCACAAGTGCATGAGCAATTTCTAAGAAGTACACATATAATACAATATTTGTCCGGAGTACAAACTAGACAAAGAATTTAAAATACAGTACAATATATTTGAGGGAGACTCTGCCGGTTGCGGGTCGTCTCGGGATGGTGCAGCTCGTCTAAGTCCCCAGGTCAGCCACATCACTGCGTCAAGCAGGGCCACTAGCTATGAAGGTACCTATGCAATAAAAATGCACAACAAGTGTAGTATGAGTACGAAAACAACGTGTACTCAGTAAGTATCCCGCCTAACCTCGAAGAGGTAGTGACGAGAGGTCGAATTTGACACTTGCTAGAAGTCAATTTAATATAATCAAGTGTGACACTAAGCATGTATATCATAGGCAATTTAATATGTAGTGATAGGAAATAGCAACTTCTTTCACATTTAAGATTTTAAATCTTCGTCATTTCAGTCGACAATTTATAATTCCCATCCAGTAAACAGGTATAAATCACAGAAAGTACGCAGCAACTATCATGCGCAAGAAATACCGAGGGTCGAACGGCGCAGACCAACAATAATAAAATGTGCACTACCGAAGGGTCGAACAGCTCGAACCATAGGCGCATCTATTACCCCGCTCGCGAATCGATCATGCGACGCGGTCATATATAAATAATAGAGTTACCTTGCTCGCGAATCATACATGCAACTCAGGTACTCATAGATACACATATTCACACAATACGTTCACAGTTTATCAGGTATACAGTTACTCGAGAAAGCAATAAAATTCTCTTTTAATGGACACGAAGATAGTATTTAAATCTTTTCTGGAAATTCATTTGCCAAATTCGATAAAAATATAAATCTATCAGTAAAGTTACAAGTACGAAAAATAAAGCATACTTTATCAGGAAAACAATTATCCAAGGAAAGATCAATTCTCTTTCTAGATGATTAAGAAAAATAAACTTTAACCTTCTTAGGTATTCAATTACTAATTTGATAATATTAACAGTCTAATATCATTGGCAAAATTATAGGTACAACAAGTAAAGCATGCTAGTGGGTCCTAGATTACCCAGACACAAGCATAATAGTAGCTACGCACGGACTCCTGTCATCTCGTGCGTACGTAGCCCTCACAAATAGTAGCACATATTCAATCAGTTCACCTATGGGGGCAATTCCCCCTCACAAGGTTAGAAAGGAGACTTACCTCGCTCCGAAGATTTGTAACCGGCCTCCAAGCCCTTCCAAAGACTCAAATCGATGCACAACGCCCCAAAACTATCAAAATAACGGTCAAACCAATGAAAATATACTTTAATACGCATAACCATTCAGTTCATATAAATTCCTAACTCCATTCGAAAAGTTGACAAAATCGCCCTCGAGCCCACGTGCACGGATTCCTAAATGTTCCGAAGATAACGATTACCCATAACTTTACGAACTCAAATTTATAATTCTCTTACAACTTCATGCTGAAATTCGTGGTCAAATCTAAGAATGCAAATTCTAGGTTTTTCTTCAAAATTCCCAAATGTCCACAATGTTTCATGTCTAATCCATGTATAACCCAAGTATTTAACTCAAAAATGGGAAGAAATCACTTACCTAGAGTTGCTTGATAAAAATATCCCTTTTTGAAGCTCTCCAAAATCGCCCTAGACGTGTGAAAAATGGGTGAAATGAACTCAACCCCCGATTTAAAACAATCTGCCCAAGTGCTGCCCTCCTTCTTCGCGAACGCATCTGCTCCACCGCGTTCGCGAAGCCCAGAAATACAGGCCCAACATTTTACTCTATGCATTCGCACCCCAACAAATGCGTTCGCGATGTCAAGCTTCCCTATACCTCCGCGTTCGCATAAGCCAACGCCCCCAGGCCCCCAGCTCCCATTTCCTTCTACGTGTTCGCGTTCCTCACGACGCGTTCGCGTAGAGAGACCAGCCGACCCGTTCGTATTCGCGTCCACCACCATGCGTTCGTGAAGGCCAAATCCAGCAGCCTCAAATTTCCCTTCTCCGCGAACGCATGAGGCCCTCCGCATTCGCGAAGAACAACCTCGACACCAGCAAACCAGCAACAACAAATCACCCAAAATTGACCCGAAACACACCTGAGGCCCCCGGAACCCTGTCCAATCACATGAATCAGTCCCATAACATCCCACAAACCTGCTCGAGGTCTCAAATCACATCAAACAATGCCGAAACCACGAATCGCTCTCCAATCCAAGCTTTATGAACTTTGAAATTTCAAACTTTTACATCTGATGGCGAAACCTATCAAATCACGTCCGATTGTCCCCAAATTTTTCACACAAGTCACATTCAACATTACGGACCTGATCCAACTTTCGGAATTGCATTCCGACCCTGATATCAAAATTTTCACTTCCAGTCAGATTTCTCAAAAACCTTCAAATTTCAATCTTTAGCCAAATGACTTCAAAATAATCTACGGACCTCAGAATTCACTTTCGATCGCGCTCCCAACTACAGAATCACCATACGAAGATATTCCCAGACTTGAAATCCCAAACGGACATCAATATCACTGAAATGCACTTCAGCCAGACTTATGAATTTTCTTCAAAAATGCTAACTTCCACAATATACGTCGAAACGCTCTCGGGTCGTTCAAAACCCGATCCGAACATACGCCCAAGTCCGAAATCATCATACGAACTTGCTGGAACCTTCAAATCTGATTCTGAGGTCGTCTACTCAAAAATCCAATCTTAGTCAATTCTTCCAACCTAAGGCTTTCGAAATGAGAATTTTCCTTCCAAATTGACTCAAGACTTCCCGGAATTCAATTCCGACCACGCCTACGAGTCATAATACCTGAAACGAAGCTGCTCATGGCCTCAAACTACCGAATGATGAACTACAGCTCAAAACGACCGGTCGGGTCGTTACAGGCCTTGCCTGAATTATGAAAGTTTAGATATATATATATATATATATATATATATATATATATATAAGGGATAAGGGTGGCCAGGGGAAATATACATATATGACTATGATAAGGGCGGACAGGGAAAGTATATATATATATATATATATATATATATATATATATATGACTGTGATAAGGGTGAACAGGTAAATTATAAATATATGACAGTGATGAGGGAGGTTGTTTATGTTTTATTGATTTTAAATACAAAGATTTGGAAATTTATTGTTTTATCCTATTTTTTCTCGTATCCTGCACAATTGGTTATTTTAAATTAAAGTTTGGAAATTTGGAAATTTGTGTGACATTTTGGTGACAGCTGAGGCCTGGAATAGGCGACTGAGTTAGTTTATTTGTTGTTTCGGTTTATATTTTCTTGTTTGTGTAGAATTGTTTTATTGCGTTATTATAAATATATATTGTCACAGGTTAGGTTATAATTTCCCCGCCTTAGTCTTGTCACTACTTCGTCGAGGTTAGGCTCACTTACTCAGTACATGGGGTCGGTTGTACTGATACTACACTCTGCACTCTTTTGTGCAGATCCAGATATCGGCCAGCAGTAGGGATTTTAGTAGCAGCTATCCATCATCCGGAGATACGAGGTATATCTGCCGGCGTTCGCAGATCCTGAGAGTCTTCTCTTAGTTCGTAGAAACTGTTTTATATTTTCTCAAAACAATTATATTATTTCTTTCAGCCCATTATTTGTAGTATTCTTTAGTAGTTCTAAATTGTGACACCAGACCTTGGGGTAGTCTAAGAGTTATTTATATAATTAGTTCATGGCTCGATTTATTTATTGGTTTGTTATTTTATATTGGGAGTTATTCATTGGAAACCATTAGATTAAGTTTACTTTAAATTATTTTATTATGTCTAAATGGATAATCAAAGCAAAGTAGTTAATCGAACTCTAGCATTGGCTTGCCTAGCGAGTGTGATGTTAGGCGCCATCACGACCTTTAAGGTTGGGAATTTGGGTCGTGACAGCTTTAGAGGAGAGTAAGAAGAAGAAGTTGTAGAAAGGGAAAGAAAAATTGGTTGAGCCTATTGAGGATGTTGAAGTAGATGAGATGGACCTGATCCATCAAAGTGAAAAAGTGGCAGAGGTAGAGGTTCAGACCCCTAAGCCAAAGAAAGCCAAGACTTTCTCAAAGAAGTCTTCATCTGTTCCTAAGTCTGCTAAACCCTCTATCTTCTCTAAGAGAACCAGGTCTGCAGTGAAACCCAAATTACTGAATAAAATGATTGGAGTGATGAAGAGAAGGATAGGTTGACAAAGTTTGGAAAATGAACAATTCTGAATGGAAGGTTGCTGAAGGACTTGAAAGAAGAAGGAATGATTTTGCTGCTGAAGAAGCTTGAGATACAGGGGTGGAAGGACATGGTCCTTCAATTGAATGGGAGACTGGCCAGGAATGAAATTCTGGAGTTCATGGCCAACAATGAGATCAAAGATGGCAAAGTCACCAGCCTGGTGAAGGGGGTCCAAATTTCTTTTGATGCCAAAGAACTGGGTGAAATCCTTGGCATGCCTTCTGAAGGCTATGATGACTACACTATGCAGAAATGGACAAGCTTGGATACTCTTCCAACTTCCCAGGCTATCACAAGGAAGTTCTTTGACAATGAAGAAGAGAGTGAGCCCAAGGCAGTTTATAAGAGTGAAATGAAGCCACCCCACAAAGTGATCTTTGAATTCATCAACAAGTGTGTGTTGCCACGGCAGGAAAGGAGGCACATTGAAAATTACATGGACTTGGTCTTGATGGAGTGCCTGGACAGTGGAAGGCAGATAAACTAGCCTTGGTTCATAATTCAACTTCTGGACAGAGTTGTCAATGGCTCCAAAGCCCATGGCATTCCTTATGGCTTCATTCTCACTATTGTACTTTCTCATTACAAGGTTCCACTGAAGAAGCGGAGATGGCCACAAGCAAGGACGACTTTGGAATCAATACTCTTCTGGCTTGTGATTATGAGGTTAATGTCATCCCCAATGAACCTGGTTCATTGAAAAGGACACCTATAAACAGCAAAGTCAGAGCTCTAGTGCAGGAGAGTGGGGTAAAGGATGCTGAGATAGCAAGGTTGAAGAATCATTTGGCAGAAGTTGAATATGAGATGGATGCTCTAAGAGCTGAGCTTACAAAGGAAAGGGAGAAAAATGAGAGAATTCTTCTAGATATTTTGACTCTTCTCCAAGACAAAAACCAAGCCTCTAGCTCTTCCAAGCCTTAGTTGCGTAGCCTACCTAGAATATCAGTGACCCAGACTCGGGACTTTTTCTTGTTTTTCTTGCTCATGTTTTTAACTGTTTTTATTTCATTTTGTAGATTGTGGAAGAACCGTACTTTCTATCAATGAAATCTGTTGCTTTTGCTCTTATTCAGTGTCTTTATTTCTTTGATAGTTTGAATTCTTAGTTGATTATTGTCACGACCCAAATTCCTACTCAGGTCGTGATGGCGCCCAACACCGTAGTCAGGCAAGCCAACACTAGTTACTAACGAAATTACTTAAACAAATGAGATGTTCAAACACTTACCCAGTTTTTAAATTTAAGGAGTCCTTTACTAAAAGTGAGGAAATGAAGCAAGTTGGTTTAAAATAACCCAAAATCATCTGCCAGCATAAACGGAATTAGCAAAACACTAGCGAATCAACTACGTGTGCCAAGACCTAGTGTCACAAGCCCACAGGCGACTAGTAGAATATACAAATAGACAAAATGAATGATTTGAGGAGTTGAGATTAACTAGAACTCTTCCACCAAGGAAGAGTAGCATTAGAACTCTAGTTAATTCCTTATCTACTAATCCTATATATTGCATATTTTTCTTATTGTATAGGTACGCACAAAAGCAGAAGTTAAGCAAGAATTGAGAGAAAAATTAGCAAGGCAATTTTGCAAGTAGTTCGTGTGAAATTTGAGTGTGCGAATTGGAAGCTACTTGAACTAGCTAGAAGAACCAGTTCCAATTGTTGTCTTTTAGTCTAGTTTATTTGTAGTAGGTGGTTTTAACTTGTACCTTTTCAGCTTTGTCTAGAAGCGTCTATAATAGGTACTCTGTGTTTCAAGTTATAGTTAACTTGGAGTTTGTCGCAAATAGCTTGAGGCTAGTTTGCTACATGGGATTAGAGGTAATACAAGGTTTACAAAAGAGTTTTTGTAAATGTTGTTTTGGCTCACTGATTTAGTAAAGAGTTTTGGGAAAATCCTAATGGGAAGTAGGTCGTGGTTTTTTCACCTTTTGAGCTAGGTGTTTTTCACGTAAAAATCTCCGTGTTCTTTAATTTTTGTATTTATTATTCCGCAAAAGTAGGAGTTGGAACACATAGAAGAACTTGGTCCTTCTATAATAAGTGCACGCAAAAATCGGACACCACACATATCACCC
>ML298290.1:0-34732 GCA_005239495.1 Nicotiana undulata | reverse complement strand
CTCTTGTGTGGTATCGACGTATAAAACATCAGCAACTTACTCTACTGCTGGTCCCGAAGAAGATCTTTCCATGAGAAATACCGCAACAATCAAGATTGAGGGTTATGGGAAGATATTCCTGAAGATGACTTCCGACAAGGTGTTAACGCTCAACAACGTTCTTCATATTCCTACTATGTCACGACCCGAAATCCCACCTACAGGTCGTGATGGCATCTAACGTTGCACCCGCTAGACAAGCCAACGTTTTGAATAAACAAACCCATTAACAACTAAAATGAACAAGATAATTACGACAACTCTGATTAACAATATGAAAGTTAACTGATTTCAAATTATATAACAAGCTCCGTAACAAACCCCGTAAATATAACCCAGAACTGGTGTCACATACTCATGAATTGTCTATGAGATTACTAAATACAATAGTCTGAAAAATAAGTACATAATACTGTCTTTGAAACTATAGAATAAGACAGAACTGAAAGAGAAGGGTAGAAGGTGACGCCAAGGCCCACGAACGTCTGCGGTTCTACCTAGATGTCTCCTGAATGGACTGAAGGAATGCTCCCTCCGTCAGTGTCCACTAGGTCCGGCTGCGTAGTCTGCACGACATAAAGAAGTGCAGGTGTAGCATCAGTACAACCGACCCCATGTACTGAGTAAGTGTCGAGCCCAACCTCGGCGAAGTAGTGACGATGCTAGGACCGACAACAATTCATACCTGTGCAATTCTATACTCAACAGAAAATAATAACGGAAATAAACAAGTAAATACAGGTACGGGGAGAACATGCTGGGGATAAAGGGCAACAATTTACCAAAACAGCAGAATAAGATAATAACTGAAATGTAGGAGTAAGACAGGAATTAACATCTCGAAATAAGTAAATAAGCAGCAAAAGGCACGGCATGTCCCCTCGTGCATAGCCTCACAATCACTCGGCACGGAATGTCCCCTCGTGCATAAATAATAAAATCACTCGGCATAGAATGTCCCCTCGTGCATAATCTCGCAGTCGCTCGACACAGAATGTCCCCTCGTGCATAAATAATAATCACTCGGCACGGAATGTCCCCTCGTGCAATAAATAATAAACAATCGGCACGGAATGTCCCCTCGTGCAATAAATAATAAACAATCGGCACAATGTCCCCTCGTGTGATAAATAATATAAAAACAACAATATAATGTTAAAACTAACAATAAGAAATCTCAAGTGTACAGAAATACTCAATAAAATTCTATTGTCCCGGCAAGGGACTCAGCTATAACCAAACTCACTCAAAAGTATAATTTCAACAGTAAAAGCCTCAACTGAACAATTAATCAATAATTTCCCACGTCATGAAACAACATCAATGTATCACTTCTAAATCACCAATTATTCCTAGCACATGGAATATCAAGAACACAGTATAATTCGTCACATTTTGACTCACGGGCATGCTTGACCACAACACATAGGTACTCGTCACATCACCTATGCGTTGGACATGAATTACACATAGAAAATAAGACTCTATACCTATTCCCTCAAGCTAAGGTTAGGCCAAACACTTACCTCGACTCCAAAACTGCAAGTCAAGCCTCAATCACAGCCTTTCCTATCGAATCCGACTCCGAAACGATAATATCTAGACATAATTGACTTAATAACATCAATAATGACTCGATAATTCAATCCCAAAGCCTAATTATGCATTTCCCAACATTCTTCCAAAAATACCAAAATTCGACCCCGGGCCCGCTTGGTCCAAACACGAGGTTCGGACCAAAACTCGTTCACCCATTCCCCCACGAGCCCGAATATGCAATTTGTTTTGGAACCCGACCCCAAAACGAGGTTGAATTCCCAAAAAGCCCATAAACCCTAACTCTACCCAAAACCCCTAACTTCTACCTTGATTTCATGATTTTAGCCCTAGATTCTAGTGATTGATGAAGGAAAATGGAAGAAATTAGTGTTAGGATCACTTACCTAAGTGGCTATGGAAGAAAACTCGCTTGAGAATCGCCTATGGGGTCTTGGAGAGGAAGAAGATGGTGAAAAAGTGATAATCCCGTAATAGTATTCTGTTTTGGAGATTTTAAAATAACTGGGCGAAAATGTGCATCGCGATCGCGGGAATGGGTCTGCGATCGCGGAGAGTCTGGTCCCTACACTCTGCGATCGCGGCTGAAAGAATGCGATCGCGAAGAAGAACCTGGGATCCCCCCTCACTGCGATCGCGAACAAGTGACTGTGATCGCATAGCTCAAGGACTCCACCCTATGCGATCGCGAAGAGTACCTAGCCAGCCCTCCGCCCAGACCTCTTATACCTCTATGAGATCGCGAACAATGATATGCGATCGCATAGAGGAACTGACCCTCCCCCTCACACAAAGCTATGCGATCGCGGAGCTATGCATGCGATCGCACTGAATAAAACATCAGACACTAGAAGATGCATTAAAACACCAGATTTTTCTAACGTTTTGCACTCCGATACCTACCCGAAACTCACCCGAGCCCTCGGGGCTCAAAACCAATTACACACAACCTCATAAACATCCTACAGACTTATTCAAATAATTAAACCACCAAAATAACATCAAAACAATGAATTGAACTCCAAAATCTATAGAATTTTCTCAAACTTCATAAACTTCTAAATTTCCCTTTTTTTTTTCGAAACACGTCAAACCAAGTCCGTTTCTTACCAAATTTCACAGACAACACATAATAACCATATTGAACCTGTTACGGGCTCCAGAACCATAATACGGCCCGGTAACACATATTTACCATCAAAGTTCATTTTCAAAAGCCTTTATTATTTTCAGAAAACAATTTTCTTTAAAAATTCATTTCTCGGACTTGGGACCTCGGAATTCGATTCCGGGCATACGCCCAAGTCCCGTATTTTCCTACGAACCCTCCGGGACCATCAAATCACGGGTCTGGGTCCGTTTACCAAAAATGTTGACCATAGTCAACTTTCTTCAATTAATTATCATAAATTCAACTTTTTATCAAATTTCCACATAAAGGCTTCCCGGCTACGTGCCCGGCTGTGCACGCACGTCGAGGTGAGATTAACGGAGGCTCTCGGGGCCTCTGAACACAGTTATAATTGAATTTACACAGGATGACCTTTTAGGTCATCACATACTATTAAGAAGAATTTAGTTTCTACTTCTGTACTTGTTAAGAATGAATTCAAATGTGTATTTGTATCTGACAAAGTTGTTGTAAGCAAGAATGAAATGTATGTTGGAAAGAGCTACCTCACAGAGGGCCTTTATAAACTCAATGTAATGTTGTTGACAGTATGAATAAAATTTCAGCTTCTTCTTATTTATTGGGGTCAAATGATTTATGGCATATTCGTTTAGGACATGTTAGTTACAAAACCTTGCGGAAGTTAATTAATTTAAAAGTATTGCCTAAATGTGTAATAAATCAAAATGTCAAATATGTGTTGAATCTAAATTTGTAAAACATCTTTATAAGTCTGTTGAAAAGAATTTAAATCCTTTAGACTTAATTCATACTAATATTTGTGATATGAAGTTGACACCATCTCGAGGTGGGAAAAAGTATTTATAACTTTTATTGACATCGCACTCGATATTGTTATGTTTATTTACTTAATCGTAAGGATGAAGCAATTGAAATATTTAAGCAATACAAGAATGAGGTGGAGAATCAATTGAATACAAAGATCAAAATTATTAGAAGTGATCGGGGTGGAGAATATGAATCTCCGTTTGCAGAAATATATTTGGAATATGGAATTATCCATCAAACTAGTGCCCCCTACACACCTCAGTCCAACAGAATTGCGGAAAGGAAAAATCGAACATTAAAGGAAATGATGAGTTCTTTATTAATAAGTTCCAGATTACCAGAGAGTTTATGGGGGGAAGCTATCCTTACAGCTAACCAAATACTCAACAGAGTACCCATAGCAAAACACAATCTATTCCATATAAAAAATGGAAAGGAAGAAAATCCAACTTGAAATAGTTCAAAGTGTGGGGTTGTCTAGCAAAGATACAAGTTCATTTACCCAAAAAGGTTAAAATCGGACAAGAAAACTGTAGATTGTATTTTTATTGGATATGCTACAAATAGTAAAGCATGTCGGTTTTTGGTTAATAAATCTGATAATCCCAAAATTCAAGTTAATACGATAATTGATCAGATAATGTTGAATTTTTTGAAAGCATATATCCGTGTAAAACTAAATGCGAGTCGTTAAGTCAAAGACCTAAACAACCACAGGACCAAATGAAAATACTCCATATGAAGAAGATCCAAGTAGAAACAAACGTCAAAGAACATCTACTTCTTTTGGACCTGATTTTGTTACATTCTTGCTTGAAAATGAGCCTCGAACTTTTAAAGAAACCATGTCATCTTCTGATTCAGCATTTTGGAAAGAGGCAGTCAATAGTGAGATTCAATCAATTTTGGATAACCATACATGGGAATTGGTTGATCTTCCTTCAGGAAATAAGCTTTTAGGTTCAAAATGGATCTTTAAACGGAAAATAAAATTTGATGGCACTATTGATAAACATAAGGCAAAACTTGTTGTCAAAGGTTATAGACAAAGGAAGGTCTTGATTACTTTGACACTTACTTGCCAGTAACGAGGATAACATCTATTAGGGTGCTAGTGGCACTGGCGGCCGTGTATGATCTTGAAATCCATCAAATGGATGTTAAAACAGCTTTCTTAAATGGAGAATTGGAGGAAGAGATTTACATGGAACAACCTGAGTATTATGTTGTTCCGGGTAAAGAAAAGAAAGTGTGCAAACTTATTAAGTCGCTCTATGGACTTAAACAAGCACCCAAACGATGGCATGCCAAATTTGACCAAACAATGTTGGTAAATGGGCTTAAAATCAATGAGTGTGACAAATGTTTTTACATTAAAAACACTCCAGGTCGTGAAATCATTGTTTGTTTATATGTAAATGACATGTTGATAATGGGCAAAAATATGGCAGATATAAATGCTACTAAGCGCGGCTAGCAAATTCCATGTAAGACTTAGGAGTTGCTGATGTGATCTTAAGAATCAGAATTCACAAGAGTCCACAAGGTCTAGCATTATCACAGCCTCACTACATGGAAAAAGTACATGGCAAGTTCAAGTATTTGGATTTTTGAGATTTCCAAGACTCCAATTGACGTAAGTTATGCACTTCAAAAGAATGAAGGTGAAAGTGACTCATGATAAGTGGGGATTTTGACAACTTATTAGCGCCTTTTTGCTATAGTTTTTGTCCAAAAGTGTTTAATTATGTTCCTGAAACTGATGAGATGTGCTAAATTGCAGGAATATTGGAAGACGGACTCCCACGATGAAATCCAACTCAAAAAAGAGTAATCTGAACTCAAGGCCATAAAAGGCACAAAAGTGCAAAATTACGGATCATGGAATATCATCTGCGGTCGCAGATGATGAAGGAAAAGCCAATAGAATTTAATGCAAAATACGGACCGCACAAGAATTGTGCGGCCGCAAACGAAGGCTAGGACCAAAAGTTTAGAGAATGTTCATTCCAAGTCTCCCAGAAGTGCGGACCGCACAATAATTGTGCAGCCGCAGAAGAAGAGCTATGCGACCGTAGATGTAAAAGTGCGGACCTTAGAAGAGCAAGATGCGACCGTAGTTACAATTTTGCGGTCCGCAGAAAGAGTACATTGCAGCTGCATATCAGAATTATGCGGACGCAGATTTCCAATATCAAAAACTTGAAGAATCTGCGGACCACACATGTAATTGTGCAGCGCAGAACCTCCCGAAGGGAATTTTTGTCTGAAATTTCAAGCCTTGTATAAATAGATGAGTTTCACAATTTTAGGTCAACTTTTGGCATCAGCCGCTACAGTAGTCGTTTCTCTTTAATGCTTTTAGTAGTATTTCATATTTTGGGACATTTTAACATAGATTTTATCATTTTGATTTTACAATATGAGTTTAATTAGCATCTCTTCTTCTATTTCTAAAATGTCAAGCATGAGTAGCTAGATTTTTACTAGGGTTGTGACCCAACCCTAGTGTGTAAACCTTATGGGTGTTTAATTTAATGCTTGTTTATGGTTGGGTGTTTATTATTTAGACTTGTTCATGCTTTAATTTGTGGAATTAATGGTTGCAAACATTAGTTCATATCTGTTTTCCTTAGTCTCTACTTGAGAGAGACTTAGTCCAGGTAAACTTGGCTAACAAGAAATTGAGTCAATCGAAAGATTGATAATCCCAATTAAAGGGTTCAACATAGAGATAGTAATAACCCGACTTGAGCTTTATCAACTATTTTGTGCAATACTCATTTGGACTTGAGAAAGCCAAATTGGGTAAAATCACCCTCTGACCTAGAGGTATTGAGTGGGTAATTGAGTGTTGATATCTGTAATACAACCCGACCAATAAAACAAGCATTAAGGTTTATATCCCATTAGGCAAACACCTAGGTGACGGTCATAGCTCTAGGCTTTTTACAAAACTTGAAAAACAACAAAAACAATTTCCTAGTTTCATTTTTTAACTTCGCAATCTTAGTTAAAATAGACATAAAAACATCCCCAATTTATGAGAGTGTAAATTGATATAGTTCTTATCCACACACTACAATATATACTCCTAACTTCCACACATAGCTCCCTGTGAAAATCGACCCCAACTCCTTGTTGGGTATTACTATTGCAATCGACCGTTTCATAACCTTGATTTGAGGTGTGAATGGGACGAGATCAACTCACAACTAGACTATGCAAGAGTGTTGGGAAGTTTGATGTATATCATGAATTGTACACGACCAGATATAACATGTGATATTAGCAAACTGAGTCAATTTATAAGTAATTCCAATCAAATACATTGGATGGCAATGAAACGAGTTTTGGGGTATCTAAAATATACCCAAAATTATGATTTGCATTATAACAAATATCCCTCCGTGATCGAGGGATATATTGATGCAAATTGGATCACCGGATCACCTGAAGTTAAATCCACAAGTGGATATGTTTTCAAAATTGGGGGTGGAGCATTGCCTTGGAAATCATCAAAAAAAAACATGCATCGCCCGTTCTACAATGAAATCTGAATTCATAACTTTAGATAAGGCCGGTGAAGAAGCTGAATGGCCCCATATTTTCTTGGAAGATATTCCATTTTGGCCCAAACCTTTGGCACCTATATGTATACACTGTGATAGTCAAGCGGCAATAGGCAGGGCATGGAGTGTTATGTATAACGAAAAATATCGTCACATACGACGGAGACACAATATTGTTAAACAACTACTCTCTAGTGGTGTTATCACTATTGACTACGTAAATTCAAGAGATTACATGTTAGATCCACTTACAAAAGGCTTATCTAGAGAGGTAGTTCAAAGATCATCAAAGGGAATAGGGTTAAGGCTTAGGAAAAGTCATCATGGAGGTAACTCTACCTAGTAGACTGGAGATCCCAAAAGCTTGGGTCAAAGAAATCAAACAAAGTTATGAATGATGGTTCAACATTGTCAAATAACTCAACACATTCTCGTGATGAAGACAATGTTCAAAAATCAAGGTAAATCATTAAGGCTTTTTGATGATTTGGCAAGTATGGCAGGATATGACCAGATAGCGTGTCTATAGGATTACACGTTTAGAAATCACCTATGTGAGTGTGAAGTGTAAGCCACTTCAAAGGGAATGAAAGTAAAGGCCCATTCTCTAAGCACTGATGAAACCAAGCGGCGTTCATGGCTAAAACGAAAACAATCGTGAGAACCATAGATGGTTAAGGGTTGATTGTGTAAATTATGTTGTCTAGGTATACAACAAAGATCGATGGTTCAAAGATATCAAATCTACCGATTGTCCGAGTATATCCGATATAGGTTCACTACGAAAAGTTCAAAGGGAAACCTACTTATCCAGATGCAACTAATCCTTGCATGTAAATCACACACTCGTCCGTGCATTCCTTTGTCGTATAGCCATTCCCTATTCATGTGGAGGATTGTTGGGATTAAAGATTGGTGAATGGGAAATGGAGGGGAAAAAATGGAGGGAAAGTGAGCTTCCTTTTTGCTTTGGAAAAAGCAAAGTGTCCCTCATTGGTGGTGGAAAGAAAATTGAATGTGCTTATATTGAATAAACACTTCTCTTGGTGTTAAATGGGTTGGAGAGAAAGTAAGCCTCGCGCCATCTTCGTCGTCATCGTCGCTCGCTCGGCTCGGCTTCGGCTTCAGATTTGGATAAAGATTGATTGATTAATCTTTTCGGACAAAATTTCTTCCAATTAATAATTATTTAACGAAAGTTCAACCCGGAATAAACTAGGACCCGCGACGCGACCCGGTCCGATCCGTTTCGGTCCCGAATTATTTTAAATCCGTTTTCCCATAATATTTCAAACAGAAATATTTCCACATGTTTCAACAGCCATGGCTGTTTCTGAAAGGTTGCACCTTTTCAGAAACAGTGCCTGAAAGGTTGCAAACCTTTTCAGAAACAGTGCCTGAAAGGCTATAAATATGCTTTGAATCCCAGAATCTTTCCTTACAAAACTTTCTTATCTTTTTCTTCTTCTTCTACACAAAATTTTCCAGGGTGTTTTACAACCATTTAGTGGTTCAATTCATTAGAGTTTTTGATACCAATACACTGGTTAATTAAAATCGTTCTATCCTGGGAGGATAATATTCTAGCACCTCGGGTACTTGAGGGAAATAATTTCCTTAAGGACACATTATGTATTCAGCAGGCTCGATTTATTCCGAAATTATTTTGAAATATTATTTTTATATCCTGTTGCTACTAACATTTTGTTTCTTTTTCTATTTCAGAAAGTTTACTGTTTTATTATTTATTACAATAATACAGATTGGATAACATGAATATGGAAGAACAAAGAGATTGACGCATTTTAGTAACACTTGATAAGAAAGTGATCATACAACCCACTAGTGGTGGCAAATGGGCGGGTTGGGTTGGATTTGGGCGGGTTAAAAATGGGTTGAGCAAACATGGGTTGGGTCTCAACCCGCCCATATTTCATGCGGGTAAAAAACGAGTTCGGTGTCAAATGGGCGGCTTGAATTTGGGTTAACCCATATTATATAAGTGTAATTTTTTTCAAATGCAATTTATAATTTTGCATTTGCTCAGATTATTTAGTGACATAAGCTTAACTGGAATAATATATACTTTCCTTCATTAAATTTATTCAAATTTAAGTACCATATTGTGAACTTAAGTTACTTTTCCACAAAATATAACAGTTTTCATTTTAGGAAAAAAGGTGCTTAATGCACATCAAGCAATATCACTAATAATATATGAATCTGTGCATTTTTCACTTTGTTCATATATTGTCTGCAATCCAATATAAAACTAAACAAATTTTAAAAAGTACTATAAATAGAAAGATATTGTTTATATTCAAAAAATATATTACATACATGAAATATATAAAGAAAATAAAATAATAGTACAGACGATTAAAAGAGAGTAGAAGGGAGCAGATCAACAAAAGCTTGAGCATTAAATCCTAAAACATTACATGGAAATATCAAGTTTCAACAACAATCTACGTTGAAATACATGGCTCTGTACAAACTCAACGTTGAAATATGTGCTCCATAACTAAAAGGAAAATCTTATTTTTTGGTTTAAAAAGAAAGTTATCTTTCGACAATAAGAAAAGAAAGTAGTACTTATTTTATTAAAATGAAAGAAAATACTTTTTCTAAATAAGAAAATACTTATTTTATTGAAATGGAAAATTTTCTACTGCATTTTGTTGAAATAAAAAAGAAAGTACGCTTAATAATATTTCTATTGAGTTGGGTGGGACTGGGATGGTAGTAGTGGGTGTAGGGGTGGGGTGGGGTAGGGTGGTTTGGGGTGGGGGTAGGTTGGTGGGGATGAGGCATATGGTGGGTTAGATTGAAAACGAGTTTTGAAAAATATTTTTTCTTCTCTTGATAAGAAAAACAATTTCCTTCAATTGGAGGAAAATGAGTTCATAAGGAAAATGTTAAGTTAAACAAATATGAAAAAGTTGGAAGATAACCCACTAGTCTAACCCATATTTTACCCACATTTTACAAATGAATACCCATATTTCTATGGGTCGAATACGGGCTGAAGCTCATATTTTACCCAACTTAAATATCACTCATTCAACCCACTAAAATATGGGCGGATTGGCAAAATGTGGGCTTATTTTGTCATCACTACAACCCACTATTTAAAGTTAATAAATATGAAGCATCTTATATTCTATAAAATATTATCTTTTGTAAGAGAACCCAAATATTTATAGACATTTTTTTTAAAGAAAATTTTGTATAAATATAAGGTTGAACAATTGTTTAGTTATAAGGTTGACTAGTTTCATTCACACGACCAAAGTAAAATAGTTCCACCGGTTAATAGTACAACTAGGGGTATTCCTAAAAACCCGAAAAATCGAACCAAACCGAAAACCAAACAAAACCAACTAAAAAAACTGATACTTTTTGGTTTGGTTTGGTTTTGATTTTGAATTTTAAAAACCGATCAAATTTGGTTTGGTTTTGGTTTTAATAAAAAAATAACCGAACCAAACCGACTATAGGAGTAACTATTTTAAATTTATTATTAAACCTATATATATCAAAGTTTATGGTGAATGTTAATCGTTTGCACTTTTAGTACAGTTCTTTACTTTTATATTCTAGTTTGATTGTTAGTTTTCTTTTGTTAAGTGTAAGAATCCATTTCATGTTAAAAAGAAAAATATTTTTTAATTGAGACCTTAAATTATTCATCACTATTTGATTCAATTATCATCAATATATTTTAGTAAATAATAGATTTCTCAAAGGACAATTGATTTGATAGTGTCACGTTGAAAATGTAGTCGCCGGAATATGTGTTTAGTAGTGTATGTCTTATATTTAAGAAAAAAACCGACAAATAACCGAAAAAATAACATAAACCGAATCGAGAAAAAGTCGACTTAATTGGTTTGATTTAGTTCTAATATTTGAAAAACCGACTTACTTGGTTTTGTTTCTTTTTAAGGAAAAACCGATCCAAATCGAATCATGAACACCCCTAAGTAGAACAACAAGCAGTAACGTGACAAAACTAAAATAGATATTACTCCACCAATCGCATCGTTCACCCCTGCGCGTGTATATAAACAAGGAACCAATTGGATTTTCAAACTTCCCTGGTGCCGTCACGTAGCAGATTACCACCCAATTAAAATAGAAGCAGAAATAACAAGGGAGAATTTCACATTAGACTGGCTCCCTACTTTTTAGTTTTATAACTCATATTTCAAATTACAATCAACTAACTTAAAAATAATAGGCTAAGATTCAATATTCAATTCCAATAGGTTCTCAAAATTATTATTTTATTTTTAAAAAAGATTCTCAAGCTTTTAAGTTAATTTTCGAATCAGTAACTGTGACTCAAATATTAGTTCAACAAACCAAATCCATTTGGATGGTGAAAATTAAATTTTTAGCAAGCTTAAATATGTGAGTTTAAATTCTGAATTTGATTTTGTGAGAAATTTGGAGTGGATGTTATTTAGACTTGTTAGAAATAGTATAATGGAGATTTGGATTGGTTTTGAACAAGAATTGCAACTGAAAATCGTGGAAGGAGTTCGTCTACAGACGCTTGTATAAATGTGTATAAAAGTGTATAATAGTGTATAAGATGTGTTTATACACTCATATACACTATTATACAAGATTATACATACTTATACAAAAAACTAACTTCGTCTTCTCTGAAATTTAATTCAAATCTTGCTCAAATCTACTCCAAATTTAAATTTTGAACTCCTTCTGATATTTTCAATCAATTGGAACAACACCCAATCCAAAAACTAACAAACTCAAAAAAACTCATTTTCGAAAGCAAAGGTTTGAATGGTCTTTAATGGTGTACTTCTACTCTTCAGTTTTCTTACATTGCAACCAGGTGACACAAGAGGAGAAGCAGAAAATATACGGTCCCTTGAAGCATATGTAGAAGATGTGAGAAGGAGAAAGAGCGAAAATAATGGTTGTAAGAATACAGATTTAATTCCATAGTTTTTAGAAATAATAGTCGTAAGAACATATATTTTGAATTTGCTAGTGCTTTCAAAATATATACAGTATGAACTAAGATGGATAAACCTTTAAAAACATGGACCATTTTGTGTTATCACGTGAAGTCACATGTATTTCTTGTAATTCTTTCAAAAAACAATAGCACAGATATAGATTATGCTTAATTCAATTCAAGTTCGACTTTAACATCCATCCCCGTGATCTCTCGCTGTTTCTCTCTCTTCCCCCTTCCGGCCTTCCCCACTCTCGCTCACTTTCTCTCTAGGGTTTCAATTCGGCGCCGTTTGATTTATTCAATCCGAGAGTGTCATCTGCCATCACTATCTCATTCGCAATTTTCAGGTAATTCGCTCATTTTATCAACGAGAATTTTTAACGTACTACAAATTTTTATTAGTGTTCTACAAACTGCTTTTATCACTAATGTATGTTTAAGCTTTATTGATTATTCAGTTTTGTATGTAAAGCTTCAACTAAAGTTCGGTACTTGAACTTTGATCGCTTTATGTGCTTGAACACACTTGTTTGCATTTATCCTTATTTTTTACTGTGTTTTGAGGACTGAGTTTTTGTTAGGAACTAGTAATAAATTTTTTACTTTTTTTTTTGAGTTTGGACTGAGATCTAGTATGGCTAATTATATGCTTAGTTATTCTATTGGAATTTCAAATTCACGAGATTAGAGGTGTTGATAATAATGCACTTACATGAACTAGGATATGTAGTGAATCCATTTAATCCTATTTTCGTTCGTGATTTCAGTATCTGTTGCTTTTTAAGCTGCTTTTTATGCATCTTAATCTGTGAGGGATTTGCTTGAAGTCATTACTTGTGCTGTTTGATTGAGCTCTGGGGTTCTTTTAAAGACGCAAAAGGCTTGTATCTCCTGAACAGTTTTTCATGAATTCTATTACTCACAGCTGAGAAAAATTTTGATGTTTTAATTTTCTTTTCTGGGTGGTGCTTTGCATGACGGGTAATCTTGTTGTTACAACTTGTTTGGATGGTTGTTTCACATCGTTTCATAATATATCGTATCGTATTGTATTGTATTGTACTGTATCATTTTATGAATACAATACTTGGATAGATTGTATCGTTTGCCGTTGTTTCATGATATCATGCACCGGCAATATGAAGAATAAATTTTGCAATATTATAAAGAAAAATTATGAACGAAATAAATTTAATATATAAAGAGGTAGAGTAAATTATAAAATAAAATTATTTAATAATAGTGAAGGGTGAGATGAGATAAAAAGACAAGATAACGATGCAACCAAACCAAATCGGTCGTTACATAAAGTGACATTTCGTCGTTACGTAACGACGGATTTAACGATACGATACAATAAAATTTAAGTAATAACCAAAAACAAACATCGTATTTAAAGTAACAATACGATAAACTACAATGGGTAACGACCATCCAAACAAGCTGTTAACGTTTTTACTGTCTTGTCTGTGCTGTTATCCTTTTTTTTGAGAAGGTAACAGATTTCAATATATTAAAAAGGAAAGCCCTTGCACAAAGATTGTGCTTAGGGGTACATGGTTACAAAACCCCCAAAACGATACAAGGAATCAATGAGATCTACTAGGGACTCTATATCTTGTACAAGTGCTTCTTTACACCAAAGATAAAGCAAAAATATGCAATTCATCTTGTTCCTCTGTTCATGATTAGCCAAATTTTCAAAACATCTTGAGTTTCTCTCCCTCCATATTGTGTACCGCCTACATGCTGGGATAATGTTCCACCACCCCCTTTGACCTGGGCCTATACCTGAGCCATTCCGAGATGCCAACATCTCATCACTTCTCGAAGGCATTGCCCAAATTAGGCCTTTCATGCTCATGAACAACTGCCATAATCTACTGGTAACCTGACAGTTTGAAGAGATGGCTTATTGTTTCATTTCAATTCCACACCAAAAAACATTTTGAGCACAAAGGCAGTCCTCTCTGTCAGATTGTTATGAGTCAGAACAACCTGTTTCACCACATTGTCATGAAGAGATGGCTTATTTTTTTATTTCAGATTGTTTACTGGCATATAAACCTCTGTCAAGACTAAAAGTCCCTTAGGAAATAGTGGACCTTAATTAAACGTACGAACTTAACTAAAAAATTAATTCCTCTAATAGGTATCCTCTATATAGATTGTTTTCTCTTTCATTATACCTTATTAATTGTTAGGCTTGCACAGTGATAAAAAGACTAAAAGTCCCTTAGGAAATATTGGACCTAAATTAAACGTACGAACTTAACTAAAAAATTAATTCCTCTATAGGTATCCTCTATATAGATTGTTTTCTCTTTCATTATACCTTATTAATTGTTAGGCTTGCACAGTGATAAAAAGACTAAAAGTCCCTTAGGAAATATTGGACCTAAATTAAACGTACGAACTTAACTAAAAAATTAATTCCTCTATAGGTATCCTCTATATAGATTGTTTTCTCTTTCATTATACCTTATTAATTGTTAGGCTTGCACAGTGATAAAAAAAGCAAGCGCTTCATCGCTTTAGGAGAGAAGCGAAGCGGAGCAGAAGGGTCAGCACTTCTACCATTAAAACTGACTCTGGTACGAAAAAACGATCGCTTCTCTTTAAAAAGCGAGAAACGGTGAAGCGAGCGAAGCAGACGCTTTTTTAATTAAAATACCCAACAACCCTATTTAATTAAAAACTTGGTATTCTGTTTTAGTTTGGACTCTGTACTTCTTCAACTTCTTCAGCAGCGAGAGGGTTCCTCTCTTCTTCTTCAACAGTACACCAGGTATGTTTCTGCACTTTTTATTTTCATTCTTCTTTTCTTTTCTTTTCTTTTCTTGTCTTTTCTTTTCTTTTCTTTTCTTTTCTTTCTAAACGTCCAAAAAGCGCAGAAATGATGGCAAATTTTTTTCAGAATAATTCTGCCCAATTTTTCCAGTTTCTGCCCAATTTCTGCAATCTTGTAGAAGAATAAGATGCTCATTTTGTGCTTTAATTGATTCTACTCTTTAGTTTTTTAATTGAAGTATTGAACATTTGCTTACAATTACATGTGTTGTCTATACAATATTTATTTTAATTTTTTTTTAGATTCCGCTTCACTTAAAAAAAGCGAGCGCTTCGCTTCTCGCTTCTCGTGAAATGGGGGTTGTCGCTTTTCCTCTCTTCACGCTCTTCACAACACTGGGCTTGCATGGTGTCCTAGAGATTGTACGCCTTTTGAGACAACTTTCTTTCATGTAATTTTTGGTCTACCTCCTCTTATAAGCCTTGCTTGCCATGGTTTTACACCTACGGACCAATGTAATTGGTGGTTGACATAAGGCAGATATGACCAAACCATCTCAAGCGACTGTCTCCCATTTTATCCTCTATGTGTGCTACTTGCACGTTCTAATGAATGTGGTATTTTCTAGCTATCCCCCCGTTCCAGTTTATGAGATACTATTTCCTTATTAGTCTGTTCAAAAAAGAATGATACATTTCATCTTTGGAAATACTTAAACTTTAAGCTTTCCATGTTACTCTTAATGAGAAGTTTTTATAGCCACACAAATGTTATGTCATTTTTAAGACCACAAACTTCAAAAGTTTTAGAGCCACACAAATGTTCTGGCATGTTTGAGACCACAAGTTTTAAAAAATTTCTATTCTTTCTATGTGCCAAGTCAAACTATGTCACATAAATCGGAGCAGTGGGGGTATTAACACTATGATATTTTTCTTATCACGATTAATTTTATTTTCATTTACTAAAGTAAGGGACTTTCTTTTGGTAGTAATACTTTTTGAAAAAGCAACATTGTGAATTATCGATTACAATAAAAGAAAGAAAAAAGAAAGAAATGAGAAAACTCTCTTCTCTTCATCATGATGCAAGGATTTATTTAAGCATCTTATGAAACGACGTAATAGTAATTTAAGATGGACAACACATATGCTTATGTTGATATCATTTGAACTAGTTTAACAACAAACTACGGGAGGGTACAATGATTACTAACTTACTGTTAAGTTACACGGTCTTATCTATGTAGGTCATACAAATGACAACCAACAACAACAACAACAACATACCCAGTAAAATTCCACTAGTGGGGTTTGGGAAGAGTAGCGTGTACGCAGACTTTACCCCTAGCCCGAAAAGGGCAGAGAGGCTGTTTCCAAGAGACTCTCGGCTCAACAGGAGAGACAACAATATCAGAAAAGAAACAAGAGAAAAGACATGTAACAACAAAAGATACCAGAAAGAAAATAACCACAACAAATAAGTGAAAGGACAATAACACAAAACTATGCAAAACAACAATGTGAATACAACAAAGACCGCTAACAAACCTAAACGAAACTCTATCAGACTACCCGGTACAAAGAGGGAAGAACTCTCGACTACCCCTAGCCTACCACCCTAATGCTCGACCTCCACATGTTCCTATCAAGAGCCATGTCCTCGGAAATCTGAAGTCGCGCCATGTCCTGCCTGATCACCTCGCCCCAATACTTCTTAGGCCGCCCTCTGCCTCTTCTCGTATCTGCCAAAGTCAACCACTCACACCTCCTAACCGGTGCATCTAGGCTTCTCCTCCGCATGTGTCCGAACCATCTAAGTCGCGCTTCCTGCATCTTGTCGTCCACGGGAGCCACGCCCACCCTCTCCTGAATATCTTCATTCCGAATCTTATCCAGCCTAGTATGCCCACACATCCATCTCAACATCCTCATTTCTGCTACTTTCATCTTCTGGATATGTGAATTCTTAACTGGCCAACACTCAACTCCATACAACATGGCCGGTCTAACCACCGCTTTATAGAACTTACCTTTGAGTTTCGGTGGCACATTCTTGTCACTCAGGACTCCAGACGCTAACCTCCATTTCATTCACCCAACTCCAATACGGTGCGTAATATCCCCGTCGATCTCCCCATCTCCCTGGATAATTGACCCTAAATACTTAAAACTTTCTCTCTTGAGGATGACCTGTGAGTCAAGCCTGACTTTCACATCCGCTTCCCCCGTCACATCGCTGAACTTACATTCCACCTATTCCGTTTTAGTCTTACTCAACTTGAAACCTTTAAACTCTAGAGCATGCCTCTATACCTCCAGTCTCCCATTAACGCCGCCTCGCGTCTCATCAATCAGAACTATATCATCAGCGAACAACATACACCATGGCACCTCTCCTTGGATATGGTGTGTCAGTGCGTCCATCGCCAGAGCAAATAAGAACGGGCTGAGCGCAGATCCTTGGTGTAATCCCATAACCACCAGAAAAGGCTCTGAGTCACCTCCCACAGTCCTAACCTGAGTCATAGCTCCATCATACATATCCTTTATCGCCCTAATGTAAGCCAGCGACACACCTTTCACCTCCAGACACCTCCACAGGACGTCCCTAGGGACCTTGTCATATGCCTTCTCTAGGTCAATAAACATCATATGCAAATTCCTCTTCCTATCCCTGTATAGTTCCACTAACCTCCTGATAAGGTGGATAGCTTCTGTAGTAGAACGGCCCGGCATGAACCCGAACTGGTTTTCCGATATAGACACCGCCCTCCTTATCCTCCCTTCCACCACCCACTTCCAAACTTCCATAGTATGACTTAATAACTTGATACCCCTGTACACCGGAACCATTGTACTCCACCGCCACTCATCAGGCATCCTATTTGTCCTGAAGATAACATTAAACAACTCAGTTAGCCACTCGAAGCCTGCCCTACCCGCATATCTCCAAAACTCTACTGGAATCTCGTCAGGTCCGGTCGCTTTGCCCCGACTCATCTTACCCATTGCACCCACGACCTCCTCAACCTTAATGCGCCTACAACACCTAAAGTCTCGGTGACTCTCAGAGTGCCCCAATTGCCCTGACACGATGTTTCCATACCCCTCTTCATTCAGAAGTTTATGAAAGTACGACTGTCATCTTTGCCTAATCTGGGCCTCTTGCATCAATACTCGACCGTCCTCGTCTTTGATGCACCTCACTTGATCCAGGTCGCGAGCCTTCTTCTCTCTCGCTTTGGCCAACCGAAATAACTTCTTGTCCCCACCTTTGCCCCCAAGTTTCTCATAAAGCCGACCAAAAGCAGCAGTGTTAGCCTCTGTGACCGCTACTTTCGCCTCCTTCCTAGCCTCCTTATATCTTTCTCTTTTCGCTCTCCTCTGATCCTCGTCGGTGCTCTCTACTAACTTAATGTACGCCGCTTTCTTGGCTTCCACTTTACCTTGTACCACGTCATTCCACCACCAGTCGCCTCGGTGCCCACCATAATATCCTTTCGAAACTCCTAACACCTCTCTTGCTGCCTCCCTTATACAGTCCGCCGTCGCCGTCCACATAGCGCTAGCGTCCCCTCCACTCTTTCGGGCACCATATTAGTCAGCCGCCCCTCCAACTCCTGCGCATTATCCTTAGACAAAGCTCCCCACCTGATCCTTGACGGACCCCGTACAAACCTCTTCTTCCTCTTCATCAAAATACCGACGTCCATCACTAGGAGAGCCTATGTTGAGTGGCGAGGTTCTCACTCGGGATCACCTTGCATCGCACAACCCCCTATCACATCTCCTGAGGAGGAGATAGTCAATTTGAGTCTTAGCCATAATACTCCGGAAAAAAACCAAATGTTGAAATCCAACAGTGAGGTACCACCCCCGTTCCTATCACCAAAGCCGAAGCCACTATGCACCTCACCATAGCCACCAGCAGACGACCCAATATGACCATTGAAATCCCCTCGTATGAATAGCTTCTCCGTAGGCGGAATACCCCGCACCACCTCATCCAGCGCCTCCCAGAAGCGCCTTTTAACCTCCTCGTCCAAGCCCGTTTGCGGGCGCGTAAGCGCTAATGACATTCAGAGTGCTCCCTCCAACTACTACCTTAATCGTCATCAATCTGTCATTCACCCATCTAACCTCTACCACCGACTCTCTAAGCTTCCTGTCCACCAAAATGCCCATTCCGTTCTTGCCCTTCACGACTCCGGAGAACCACAATTTATGCCCGTCTACATTCCTCGCCTTCGATCCTACCCACCTAGTCTCTTGCACACACGCTATATTGACCCTCCTCTTCTGGAGAATCTTCGCCAGCTCTATAGACTTAGCCATCAACGTCCCTATATTCCACGATCCAACTCTCAACCTACAGGCTACCTTGTTCCCTTTACCCCCTTTGGGCCCCGTCCCAACCCCCGACCCTTGCCCTACCCCCCTCCTCACCACCCGACCTCCCTGAGGACATGACCCTACTCTGCCATTACAAACCACAACCTCGATACCTACGAAGGTCTAAAAATAAAACGGAGAAAAAAACACCACACAAAACAACAAAGGGAGCAAATAGTAACTACAAGCCCACTAAACTGACTAGACTAGTATGAAATACTACAATAACAAAGTAATTAACACAGGGGACAGAGAAACAAGAGGCGGGAGGTACCAATTCCTGCGAATAGAACCTGGAACTCTCGACTTGGTATACCCCCGATGCTATGGAACCCGGCGTATGGCTGCTACTCTACTGCTTGTGCGCGTGCATCTCCCAAAAGTGATACCTGCAAAATACACAAACACCCACAAAACCAAGAGAATAGGGTGGCAAAAAACCCAGAAATGAAAACCAATATCTTCTACAAATTACCCTTAAAGCCAAAAATCCGTTTTATATTTTGAGATCACGGAAAAATGATGGATTGGAGGATACCGATCACTGATGAACTAATTATTCTAAGGTTCCGATCGCCCGCGGCGGTAGATTGGACAAGATTCAACAGTACTGGAGTAAGGGCGGCAGCTTCCTTGCCGGTAAACGTGCCGGGTTGGTGAAAATACTGAAGGAAGAGTACAGAGAGAATCGGAGAAGTGACAGACGGCTAGGACGGTGAGAATCGGATTCCGCCGCACGGTAAAAGAACCCAATTCTTGAGGTAATCCAACAGATCCACAAAGTGTATCGGAAATCCTACAGTACTGTTCTTCCTGATTTTCCCAGTCGAATCGGGTCTTGATCGTCTAGGATTTTCTCAATCTATCGGATCTTGATTTGTTTCCAGTCAAATACTGTATTTCCAGGAGAATTCAGATTGATTTTCTTAAAATTTAATTACAGATTGAAAATACAAATTGAAAATACAAATTTAAGTTGAACTGGTAAAATTTTGTAAGTTAGAAGTTACTGTGAGACTCAAATAATGTTCTATCTCTATCAAATCCACCTTCTAATTTATCTGGAAAGCTTGAAGAATGGGTCCTGCAAAGAATCAGTGAATAGACAATAGAGTAATAACGTCTCTGCAACCAAGAATCACAGTATGATGGATGGGTGATGCTCGCCGACGATGCCTTTCCGACGGCGGATAAAGCGACTGAACAGAAAATCTCCGATCGGTGGCTGATGCCTTTTTCTATATGTTCTTCAACTGAAATAATCCACAAATGACAACCAAATGTGGAATAAATAAGATTTTTATACCAATACCAATATTATTTGTTTAGTACCTTAAACCAAGCAATCCCTTAATGATAGCACTACTTCAAGTTCATTCTTATATATCTTATACATACGGTTGTTGGCAGGGACAATATGGCAATGGAAGTCACTCAGCTCCTTCTAAATGCACAATCAGATGATTCAACAGCGCGAAAACATGCAGAAGAAACATTGAAGCAGTTTCAGGAGCAAAATCTTCCTGGTTTTCTGTTGTCTCTGTCTGGAGAGCTGGCTAGTGAGGATAAGCCAGTTGATAGTCGCAAGTTGGCGGGTTTAATATTGAAAAATGCTTTGGATGCCAAGGAACAACACAGGAAATATGAACTTGTCCAAAGATGGCTATCACTTGATGTGACTGTGAAGACCCAAATTAAAACATGCTTGTTACGGACCCTCTCTTCTCCTGCACCTGATGCTCATTCAACTGCTTCACAAGTCATTGCCAAGGTTGCTGGTATTGAGCTGCCTCAGAAGCAGTGGCCTGAGTTGATGGGGTCACTCTTGTCAAATCAACAGCTCCCTGCTCGTGTCAGGCAAGCTACTTTGGAGACACTAGGGTATTTATGTGAAGAAGTTTCTCCTGATGTTCTGGAGCAGGATCAAGTGAATCAAATCCTTACAGCTGTAGTTCAGGGTATGAATGCCGAAGAAGGGAACAACGATGTGAGGCTTGCTGCTACCCGAGCGCTATATAATGCACTTGGTTTTGCTCAGGCAAATTTCAACAATGATATGGAGCGCGACTTTGTTATGAGAGTTGTCTGTCAGGCTACTCTGTCTCCTGAAGTCAAAATTCGGCAGGCTGCTTTTGAATGTTTAGTCTCGATTTCATCAACTTACTATGAGAAATTAGCTCCTTATATTCAAGACATCTTTAGCATTACAGCAAAAGCTGTTAGAGAGGATGAGGAGCCTGTTGCTCTTCAAGCCATTGAATTCTGGAGCTCGATCTGTGACGAGGAGATTGATATTTTAGAAGATTATGGGGGTGGGTTTACTGCAGATTCTGATGTTCCTTGCTATAATTTCGTCAAGCAGGCTCTCCCTGCACTTGTCCCTATGCTATTGGAGACACTTCTTAAGCAAGAAGAAGATCAGGATCAGGATGAAGGTGCTTGGAATCTTGCAATGGCCGGAGGCACTTGCCTTGGTCTGGTCTCAAGGACTGTAGGAGATGACATTGTCCCTCTTGTTATGCCATTCATTGAAGAGAATATTACAAAGCCTGACTGGAGGCAAAGAGAGGCTGCCACTTATGCCTTTGGCTCCATTTTGGAAGGTCCTTCACCCGATAAGCTAACACCTATTGTTAATGTTGCTCTAAGTTTCATGCTTATTGCATTGACGAAGGATCCCAATAGCCATGTGAAGGACACTACAGCATGGACCCTTGGAAGAATATTTGAATTTCTTCATGGCTCAACAGTGGAGATACCCATTATCACTCCAGCAAACTGTCAACAGATCATTACAGTTCTACTTCAGAGCATGAAGGATGCTCCAAATGTTGCTGAAAAAGCCTGTGGTGCTCTCTATTTTCTTTCCCATGGGTATGGGGATGTGGGTGCATCATCTCCCTTGACACCTTTTTTACAGGAAATCGTGCAATCCCTTCTCACAGTGACGCACAGAGAAGATGCTGGTGAGTCACGACTTAGGACTGCTGCATATGAGGCACTGAATGAAGTCGTGAGGTGTTCAACCGATGAAACAGCTCCCATGGTTTTGCAACTAGTTCCTGTCATTATGATGGAGCTCCACCAGAGTCTTGAGGCTCAGAAGCTTTCATCTGATGAAAGAGAAAACCAGAGTGAGTTGCAAGGTCTTTTGTGTGGATGCTTACAGGTTATTATCCAGAAATTGGGGGCATCAGAGCCGACAAAGTATGTTTTCTTGCAGTATGCTGATCAGATCATGAGCCTTTTCCTCAAGGTCTTTGCATGTAGAATTGCTACTGTGCACGAGGAAGCCATGCTTGCCATTGGAGCACTTGCCTATGCAACTGGTGCTGACTTTGCCAAGTACATGCCTGAATTTTACAAGTACCTGGAAATGGGTCTTCAGAATTTCGAGGAGTACCAAGTCTGTGCGGTCACAATTGGTGTTGTGGGTGATGTATGCAGAGCATTGGAGGATAGAATATTACCTTATTGTGATGGTATAATGACACAGCTTCTCAAGGACCTATCAAGTAACAAGCTACACCGTTCTGTAAAGCCACCAATATTTTCGTGCTTTGGTGACATAGCCTTGGCGATAGGAGAGAATTTTGAGAAGTACTTGATGTATTCAATGCCTATGCTCCAGAGTGCTGCAGAGCTGTCAGCCCACACATCTGGTGCTGATGATGAGATGATAGAATGCACGAATCTTCTAAGAAACGGAATCTTGGAGGCTTATTCCGCTATATTTCAGGGCTTCAAGAATTCACCTAAAACTCAACTATTGATTCCCTATGCACCTCATATCCTTCAATTCCTGGATAGTATATACATGGACAAAGACATGTAAGTATAGCTTGATCGCTTCTACTTTTCTCTTTTCCTCTATCTATGAAGGTCATTGATGTTCTGATTTCCTGGATTTACCCCCTTTCTTCTCCTGAATTTCAGGGATGATGTGGTAATGAAGACTGCTATTGGAGTTCTGGGAGATTTAGCGGATACTCTGGGCAGTAATGCTGGTTCTTTAATTCGACAATCAGTATCAAGCAAAGACTTTTTGAATGAATGCTTGTTGTCGGATGACCATTTGATTAAGGAATCTGCTGAGTGGGCTCAAATGGCGATTAGTCGTGCCATTTCAGTTTAAAGCTCAAAGGAATCTTTTCTTTTTTCATGTCCCTGCATGCATGTAGTTGTGTCGAGTTGAGATCCGAGATTGCATTCATGTGTCAAGTCATTGCCATTTTCTGACAACGGAAGAAATTTGCTTTCAAGTTGTCAGACACATGTGCCAGCACCGTCGGCGGGGTTATTTTGTTTTGGGATGGAGGGAGTGGGTCATGGTGATTGCTCGGGAGTTGAGGACCTTCCACTTGGGACTGAATTTGTTGTTACTGATGCTGTACATTGGTTGGGAGGGAATGTTTCTGTAATTTACTGAAGAAAACAAGGTTCCTGGTTCAATCTCTTTCCTTGTGGGTCTGACCTGGTGCTCTAACAAGAAATGCCGAGGTCCTGGTGTTCCTATCTTCCTCAAGGGTCAGCATATACAAGTCCCACGTTTTAGTAATCTTGATACTTAGCCATAGCTTCTTTTTTATTTTCTCACAAATATATCTAATATATATATATATATATGTGTGTGTGTAAAATTTTTTTTGGGTTGGTCGGTTCGTGTCTTTGTCGGAATCAGCTGTATCTGTTTTATAGTCGAATTGCATAGCATCTCATTCATTTCTTTTGCTGTACTTATGGTGGGGTTAGCTCATTATTTAGAGGCATTCCGTTAGACTTCCTTCATATTTTACTTCTGTTGTTACAGAAATTTTCTTTTATTAAAAGTCAGTATTAGAAACACCGTGCAACCATGATAGCATGTATTCTTTCCTTTTTCCACTGTTAAAGTACAGGTGTTTTTTTGTGTGGAAGAAATTCAAAAATAGTCATATTTACAAGTGGTCATTCAAAAATAGCCACAATCTCAAAAGTAATCAAAATTTAGCCACTTTTCATGTAAAGATAAATTTGAACGGAACATTATTCAAAATTCAGAAAATACTCCAGCATAATATATTGGAATTCTAGCATAATGTACCGAAACTCTAGTATAATATACTGGAGTTCCAGCATAAGTATACTGGAACTCCAGTTTATTAAACTGGAGTTCCAGCAAAGTATACCGGTCCACCATAATATGTTGGAAGTTAATACATAGGTGTTCGAATCTCCAGTATATTATGCTGGAACTTTCCGCGTGCTGGAGTTCCAGCATAATATGCTGGAAGTTCATACACAGGTGCACCGAGCTCCAATATATTATGTTGGATCGGTCTTTGTTGCAGCAAAATAGTGGCTATTTATCAATGATTTGGCGAACGCTGGCTATTTTTGAATGACCAGTCCGAAAACTTGCTAGCTCATGCTATTTTTACGGTTTTTTCTAACCTTTTAAAAGGACTGCTCTTTTGATTGTGAAATGTCACTAACTTCAATGACATTACAAGGAATTGGAAGTCACTTGTTTTTCCAAGTGCCCTTTTTTGGTATCAGGATCATAATGGTTTTTTTATACAAACAACAACAATATCCCAAGTATTATATCACACCGTGGGGTCTAGGGAAGGTAGTGTGTACACAGATCTTATTCCATCCTTGTGATGATAGAGATGTTGTTTCCAATAGACCCTCGGCTCAGGAAAGCATGAGCACCACATTAATGAAAAATATAGACAAGGGACAATACCAAAAACCACATAAAATCAGAATAAAAACAACAAAATAGTAAGGTGATCAACAATGAAAGAAAACAACGGTTAGTCATAAAAACCTATTACTAACAGAAAGCGAGACTGCGTGCCCATACTAGTGGTATGAACACTCTAGACTACCTACTCTACTAACCTAATCCTCGACCTACATACCTTGCTATCAAGGGTTATGTCCTCGGTCAGCAGAAGCTGCCACATGTCTTGCCTAATCACCTCTCCCCACCTCTTCTTTGGCCTACCTCTACCTCTCCGTAGGCCCTCTAATATCAACCTCTCACACCTCCTCACGGGGCGTCTGTGCCCCTCTTCCTCACATGACCAAACCACCTAAGCCGCGCTTCCCCTAGATAACCTCATTTCTGATCCTATATAACTTGGTGTGCTCGCACATCTATCTCAACATCCTCATCTCTGCTACCTTCCTCTTCTGGACATGAGCGATCTTGACTGGCCAACACTCAGCCCCATATAACATCGTTGGCCTGACCACCACTCTCTAGAACTTATCTTTAAGTTTCGGTGGCACCTTCTTGCCGCACAAAGTACCGGAAGTGAGTTTACATTTATCCATCCCGCCCCAATACAATGTGTGACATCTTTATCAATCTCCGCATCCTCCTGAATAATAGACCCAAGTTACTTAAAATTTCCTCTCCTAGGGATGATCCGTAAGTCCAGCCTCACCTCCCCTTCCGCTCCTTGAATATCGCCACTAAACTTACACTCCAAGTATTGTGTCTTGGTCCTGCTCAACTTGAAACCTTTAAACACCTAGGTCTGCCTCCATACCTCTAATTGTGCGTTCACACTGTCTCGCGTCTCGTCAACCATACAATATCATCTGCAAATAGCATGCACTACGACACCTCCCCTTGGATATGGTGCGTATACGTCCATCACCAGAGTAAACAAAAAAGGGTTGTGCAACTCCATCATAACCAAAAAATGGTCCGAGTCCCCATCCACCGTCCTCACTCGGGTCTTGGCTCCATCATACATGTCTTTAATCAACCTAACGTAGGCAACGAGTACACCTTTAACCTCCAAACATCTACACAAAACCTCCCTTGGAACTTTATCGTACGCCTTCTCTACCAACACACATGCATATTGAATCGAACCTACAAGGATTAGCAAATGGTTGAATCCATGACATGAGCTATTGGCACTGATAGTGAAAGCAGAGAAGATAGCAAATCAGGAAAACAAATGGAGTAGCTGAAAATAGGGCTGCTTATCGGGCGGATTGGGCGGTTATTTACTCTTAACGGTTTGGCTTATCGGTTATCGGCTTTTAAATGTACTAATCCGCTAGCCACCCAATAAGATATCGGGCGGATTGGTATCGGTTTAGCTCTTATCGGGCGGTTATCGGGCGGGTTATCGATTTAGCTCTTATCGGGCGGTTATCGGGCGGGTTATCGGCCTAATTCAATCTATATTGCGTGCAATATTGTTTGCTAACCGCTGTGACTCAAAATAAAATTCCTATGATCATCAAACTAAATTCCAATCTATAAAATGCAATAGATGATTCCATTACATCCCAAAGCAGGCTACATTACAGATGATCCAGAATACATGTGTTTTTCCTCCGCCCACAACTGCAAAGGAAAAGTCAATGCAACCTGATTAATTCTGAAATGATAAAACTCCCGTCTATATTCAAAGTGAGTCCAAAATACATAATTCAAAATGATTAATCCATAAGTGAGCAGACTACACATAAATGTTTTTGATATATATATATATATATATATATTCTTAATGGGTTAACGGATTATCCGTTAAGAAAATTGAATAATCCGCCTCCAAACCGATAAGCCGTTAATAAAAAAATTACAATCCGTTCCCCGTCCGTTAAACCGTTAACCCGATACCAATAAGACATTAAGCTTCGGTTTCGGTTCGATTTTCGGTTTTGGTTTTAAACAGCCCTAGCTGAAAATGACAGTTTTGAGGTCATGCAAATTAAAGGATAAAAGAGATTGAAGAAAGCAGTACACGTGCGTGCATACCTATCGTTGCTTCTACTTTGATGTAACAGATATTTTCATTCGGTATTCTAAAATGCTATTACCAATTTGGCACTACGTTCCTATTGTACAGCAATTTGGTGCACCGTCCCCTCATCGTGTAGGCGAGACTGAAAATAAGGGGATTTAAAAAATGAGATACCAAACCGTTGGGTGAGTGCAGCATTACCACTACCTCTTCCCAGTCATATTCCCACTCGTCCTGATATGTGAGCTAGAAACAATACAAGCTTTAGCGGAAGCAGAGTGGTTATTTAATGTTAGTAAAAGTAGTTGAAGATGTCAATTAAAGCACTTAGTTGGCAGTAAGCATCAACCACCAATAATGCAGTTGTTGTCGCTCAAGTTAAGCAAATGTAGTTTGAAAGTGCATCGGCCAAGATTTTGATTGATTTCTTAACCAACAGTTGAGCTGCTGCATTCTCAAACCTCTAGTCTTTATGCTTAGAATCTTGATTACCTTGGCAAATTCAGATGACCTGGTAACTAAATTGCTGGTATACTTTTAGCATTATTGATACCGACATTACAGAAAAAGCAATTCCTTTAGAACTAAGGATTGTAGGGCTTAACCCCGAAGGAAAGCCCTTCCAAAAATTCTCAACGGCCAGGGCAGAACCCAGGCCGAAGAGGGGGTTTGGAAATAGTTTTCAACCAGCAATAGACGCGCCTCGGTTATAACCTCACTAGCTGCGTCATTGCCCCAAGCGCAAAGATGTTTCTTATGGTTACCCAGCTTCTGCTTTTATAAGGCTCATGTCTCTCTTCTGCTTCTTCTATTACCGATGCGGGACTTAATTAAGTGCCTCACACCTCTTTCTTATTTCCTCATCTTCTATTCTATTCGCTAATTTTTTAAAATATACTCCTTTAAACAACAAATACCGCCTAAATAATTCTTAACATTTTCCTCCTATCAATTTATTTGCCTTGCTTGAGTTTTTACATTTTTTCAAGCTTAAAAGACAAGAATTTTAATGTGGTATTATATTTTTAAATTTGACCAAAATATATAAGAATAACATTGCAGTTTAAATCTGAAAATAGTATAAAATTTTGTTAAATTCAAAGTACTATTAGTATACCTGAATTTAACTTTTATTAAATTTTGTGATATGGGAAAATGATTCATTCTTTCTTGAGTGGATTGAAATATAAAGTAAACCTATTGAAATGGAACAAAAAAAGAAAGATCAGTATTTTATGAAATAGATTGGAAAAATTATAAAGTATATCAGATCAATTTTGCTTTCCTTCAGATCTCTCTATAATAACATCCATATATAATAACCATTCACATAAAAGCCAAGTTTTCCTCAAAATCGATTTTTTAAATTATAATTTACCTCTCTATAACAACTTTTATCTATAACAGCAACAATCATATTTATAGCAGAACGCTCTTTGTAAAATTACTCCTCTGTAACATCCATATAGAATCATTAAGATCACTAGCAATAATTTTAAAAATATGCACACAATCTTTTTCATTACACAAAGTTTCTATCTTGCATAAGATATAATATTTGAAGATCTGCACATGATATCATTTCCATTAGATAAATTTTAAAAATATTTAGATAAATTTTTTAGCTATTAAGCTCTTTAATTGTCTTCAAGGGAAAGCTATTGGATACATTTTTGCTGAAAATTTGGACACGAATCTTCAACAATCAAGCGTTATATATATTTTTTTCGTAAATAGAATTTGTATTCATTTCAGAAAATTTACATTATATTCCAGTAGATGCCGACCATTTGCACACCTTCAACTTCAAAACTCTAGCCTAAGTAGTTCCTCCTTAAGCTAAGTATCTGGCAATCCAAAACAAAACACAAACAAAACAACTAGAAATTGACAGTACAATCAATACATTACTAGCATGCCTAAGGATAGCAGTTAATCTTCTCAAGAGCTCCTTGTCAGTTCTGTATTGATCCCCCTCTCATGTGTATGTGGATTGCTATTTCTTTGCAAAGATTGCTAACCATTATTGTGCCTCCCTGGAGTCTTAGCTTGTTTATTTCTCTCCATACAACATAGATCATCATACCAAAGACACAAGTGACTATCGCACAATGCCCATTTCTCATTTTAACTCCCTTACTTATCCAATTGACCTCATTATGCCAATCACGAACATGTCTATCATACCCAAGCCATTGCAGTAACCTTACCCATAATTCGATAGTCATTGAGCATTGAAAAAAGAGGTGATCAAATGTCTCATCAGCCTGCTTACAAAAAATACACTGTTTTGGAACTTGTATTCCAAACTTCAGCAGCCTCTCCACCATTGCTAATCTTCTGTGCAAATAAAGCCACAGGATAAATTTAAATCTGGGATGCAAGTGTGGCTGCAACATAATGCCTTTCCAAGGTACCTTCTGGAGTTGAGGAAATTGTAGCCTATACAGTTTCTTGATGCTGAACACATCTCCTCTTTGTAATTGGTTCAACCTACTTTCAAGATCCCCCTGAATTCCTTGGAGCTCACTGATTACTTTCCTTGTATCAATGATTTTCCTAACCACCCAGGTTGCATTCCTAGGTATGGGCATATTTTCCAGCATATAGTTCTTTATATAGAAAGTATGCATCCATTTTATCCATAAACAATCTTTCGTTTTTGCCACTGCCTACAATTGCTTAGCAATAGTAGCTTTGTTCCAGTAAATTATGTTCATAACATTTAGCCCTCCTTCACTTTGTGGTAGATAAATATTCTCCCAGGAAATTAATGCCTTCCTTGAGACAGTTTTTGAACCTGTCCACAAGAAAGACCTACAAATTACCTCGATCATCTTCATCACTTTTTCTGGCAATAAAAAGATTTGTATCCAATACGATTGCACACCAAACAATACTGACTTGATCAATTGGGCTCGACATATATACAATAGCAACCTTGATATCCAACAATTTATCTTCTGTGTTATCTTCTCTACTAAGGGCCAACACTGAGCAATGGATAGTTTTTTGGATGCTAATGGAACTCCTAGGTACTTAAAAGGCAGGCTTCCTTCAGAAAAACCCAGCTCTTGTAGAATTTCCTCCTTCTGGCCACTTGAAGCCCCAACTATGTAGATAGAACTCTTTTCAGCATTTGCTTGAAGACCAGACACCATAGTAAACTTTTGGAAAGCCTGTTTGAGCAGCCTTACATATTGGATATCAGCCTTGCAAAACATTAACAAGTTGTTTGCAAAGCACACATGTACTACTCCCAGTTTTTTGCCTGGGATGGAATTTAAACTCTCTATTCTTCATCAGTTGCATGAACTCTCTCTGTAAATATTCCATGGCCAAAACAAAAAGATAGGGAGACATTGAGTCCCCTTCCCTTATTCCCCTCTTGCCTTTGAAAGGTACTTTGAGACCACCATTTATATCGAGTGAATATGTAACTGATGTAATGCATTCCATTACCCACCTTATAAATTTATAAGGAAATCCCAGATCAATCATCAGTCGTTCCAGGAAACACCATTCTACTGTATCGTTAGCTTTCCTTAAATCTACATTAAGAACACACCATGGGGAAATACCTTTCCTGTTGTAACCTTTGAATAATTCATGTGTGAATAAGATGTTGTCTGTGATACTCGGACCTTCTATGAATGCTGATTGTGATTCCCCAATGAGACAACCAATGACCCTTTTAATTTTAGCAGTAAGTACCTTAGTAAGCCATGTTTGGGACCTAGTGCAGATTTGTTTAAACCCCTTGGGGGCTATTTTTTGATATTCCTCACATAATAATTATGATTTTACACTCAGTCCTTCTTGTGAAATTGTTGACACTCATATTTGATGATAATATTATTTTCTGAAATGAAGTACTATTTTGGGTCGAGAAAACCGTTTATTTATGGCCCGAGTGGCATGTTGAGAGTGTCTGACTGAGTGAGTCCGAGGGACAATATTGTGAGGATGTTTATGATATGAGTGAGGCTGAGGGCCAATATTGTGAGGATGTTTATGATATGAGTGAGGCCGAGGGCCAATATTGTGAGGATGTTTATGATATGAGAGAGGTTGAGTGCCTGAGTGATTGATGCCATGAATTGGCTTATTTATAGAGCTTGGGATGTAGGAGCCCCTCCGGAGTCTGTACACACCCCCAGTGAGCGCAGGTGCCTACTGAGTGCGAGTGCCGAGTACCGAGTGATTGGGAGGCATGAGTGATTGTGAGGTGCTGAGTGACTGTTACAGAGAAATGGTGAGGTGCTGAGGGAATATTTACGAGTGGTGATTATGGCCCGAGGGACAGATGTATGATGATATTTTATTGAGTTTTGACCATGATTCACTTCATTTTTCAAACTGGTATTTTGAGAGTTTTACCTAGAAATACTGGAAAATATACTTGTTTTAAAGAATTTTACGGAAATTAGTTTGAACTTATATACACTTATTTGAACCGTGGTATTTTACTGTTTTGTGGATTGGTGTAATTATGTTGTGTGCTTCTTATTCTTCAAACTGTGATTTATTTTCATTACTACTGAGTTGGCGTACTCATCATTACTCCATGTACCTCTGTGTACAGATCCAGGTACTAGTGCGGAGCAGTAGCCATATTCGCTCGTTATCAGCAGCATTTACGGGATTTCGAGGTAGCTGTCCAGCGTCCGCAACTTCTTCATTTCCCTTCCTTATCAGTATTAGCATTTGATTCCTAGACATTGTTTATGACATTAGCAGAGTTAGTTTTATTTCTTAGATGTCGTGACCATGTTGACTCCAGTCCTGGGGGAATTGTTTAGATAGTGGATTATTTTATATTTGTTTAAAGACTTAGGAAATTTTCATACTTGCTATGCTGATATTAAATGATATTGCGATATTTGATTAAACTAAGTGTGTAGTTATGTGATGGTTTGCTAGCCTAGTTCCACGATAGGCGCCATCACGGCATGTTAGGATTTGGGGTCGTGACAAGTTGGTATCAGAGCACTAGGTTACATAGGACTCAACGATCATGAGCAGGTTTAGTAGAGTCTTGCGGATCGGTACAGAGACGTCTGTACTTATCTTCGAGAGGCTGCAGAACCCTTAGGAAAAATCTCACATTCTTGAATTCCTGTCGTGAGAATCCATTTATTCTGCCAATAGCGTAACTCTTTGAATTCCTTTCATGTATTCGAATGCGCACATGAGCGCTCAACATCGGTTGTGTATCGCTAGCTTGTGATTCCATGAACGAGGTTCGAGATGAGTATTCTGTGTTTTGTTGGTGGGCCAGTATGGAGGACCTGAGGCTGGAGTTAGACCACAGCTTAAGCTCAGTAGTTTCAGATGTGAGAACTTGTGTGTTTGGACTTATGCGTCAGTAGTATCCCTATGAGTGGAAATTATGGCTCAATGAGCGGTTAAATGGCCACGTGATAAGTATGATGTTACTGTGAGGTGTGTTCATATGATTTGAATGTGACAGGAAGGGTCTGCTTGAGGGTAGAAAGAACTATTTGGTGCTTGATTTCCATCGTGATTTGTTGCATAGACCCGGGTTATCGGTGTGTTGAAGGATCTTTTCACGTTGTCTAGTTGGTAAGTGAAGTAGATTTCACATTGTGATATGAGTTCAGACTCAAGAAGATTAAGTGATTGCGTAATATTATGATTATGGAAGAATGTAGAGAGATACTAGTTGAGGCTAAGCAGGTGGGTTATCTCTTGTGGGGTGTGTCGAGGTTTGTGCGAACCCTATGTTGTTTTGTAGCGAGTCCTCTTTTACCAGTGAATTACATGTGCTGCAGTTTGAGTTTGGATCACGTATAAGAGTTAGCTTGACTTTTACGAGGGTGAATGCATAAATTGCAAATGGTTAGAGGAATTAGATGGGTTGTGTTGCATGAGCTTATGAAGGATTTAGCTTAATCTCATCCAATTGGAGCAGCTCAACCAGTTATTGCGGCACATGACGATGACATGCCTGCCTTGTCTTTTGAGGCTTTGGTGAGATTGGACAAGTTTACCAAGCTATTGCCAGTCCATTTCAGCGGTACACCTTCTGAGGACCCACGGGATTTTCTGAACCGCTTCTATGAAGTATTGCAGAACATGGGAATAGTTGAAAGCAATATGGCTTGATTTTACTGCATTTCAGATGACGAGTTCCGCCAAGAGGTGGTGGAAAGATTATGTATTTACTAGACCCGTTATGGTTCCGTCTATGCGGACGTATTGAGAAGATCACCCAGTGAATCATGTAGGGGTACAACGGACCTTGGCGTCTGGTTGATTTATATGAGTTACAAAGGTCAACATTATGGATTATTGGACGATGTGACCCATGACTTCGCGCCAAAAGGGGATGTCTACTATCAATGAATGGATCGAATGGTCATATGTTATTTAAGTTTTGACCTCAAATGTATATATATATATGGTATTGAAAGGCTCCCCAATAATTTACAAATATTTAAGGATTGAGACATGCAGGGGATAAGGTTGGGACTTGCGGTATGTCTGCCTCCTTAATAATCTAATACTTCAATATCAAAGGAGAAAAAAACCAACTTTAAATTTATAGAAGGTCTGCTCAGTGTGGAAGTCAAGGTTGCAGATTTTGGGGTGCTTCAGAGGAAGTACAGTGGTTGACGATCTTCTGGACTATGTAGTTCATGCCATGATTTATCTTGATGGAGCTACACTTTTGTGATCGTTGTGCATAATTAGGGGAAAGAGTTACCCCAAAGAAGAATCAAAGAGTATATGAATAAATAGGTTAACTCAGCAGTGTTGAGTCAACATAGCAAAAGAAGAAATTAGCCGTCGGTGTTTGTGGCAAGCCTCTGAAGAGGGCAGACTAGCCAATGCAACCACCTACTCGGCTCAATTCTCAGAAATGTTTTTGAAGGAGTTTGTCTCCCAGATTCTCTGTAATATGTGGCATATGGGATCTAAACGGTTGTGTCAGGTCACTATGACGGTGTCAGAATATGTCATCAGGTTCAATAAGTTGGCCGTCATACTCCTACTTTGGTTCCTACAGCCAGAGAGAGAGAGTCCACAGACTCATTAAAGGACTCAATTATGATATTGAAATTGTGTACAACTCGGGAAGCTACAGGTTGATGCTTCATCTCGGCTAGTGGTAGAAATTGCCAAAATGTTAGAATGTGTTCAGGATGAGGAAAAGAGGAAGCTAAGGAGACAAAGAGGTCTCGAGGTTTTAAAGGATTCAATGGATTCTACTCTACAACTACAAATCATTATTATAGGGGCTCAGCCAGCCGGCCGACCCAGTCAATATATCTGATTACTCGGGGTGCTCCAGTAAGTTCTTTTAATGCACTATCGACACGAGGTTCGTATAATGGTTTTTCCAGTTATCTAGCATAGACTCAGTATGAGCAGCGGAACCCTCAAAGGGATTGTTATGAATGTGGTAGTACTAGGCACATCATTGGAAAATTGTCCTAGACTTGAGAGAAACATATTTAATAAAAGCACTCAGTCTACGTGCCCCATTGCAGTTACTACTCCACTTACATGACCAGCCATGTCACGACCCAAATCCTAATTCAAGTCGCGATGGCGCCCAACAGCAAGGCTAGGGAAGCCGATATAACCTTCACTAAGTGATACCCTTCCCATTCGGTCAAACAAATCAATAATTACC
>ML298289.1:0-27952 GCA_005239495.1 Nicotiana undulata | reverse complement strand
TTTAAAATATGGGAAAATTTTTTAAAAAACCCCCCCCCCCCCCCCCCCCCGTGTCCCAAATCATGTGATAAACATTCTCATTTTAAGATGTCTAAAAATTTCTGGAAATAATATTCTGGTTATAATTCGATTATAATTCGTGATGTAGATGTTTTGCTTATCAATTAACTTCACAAGATTTCGAATATTTCAATAACTGCATTCAATAAAAATGTAAAGTCATACTAATTTCTAAACATATTCTGCTAATCAAGATATGTGTACATAAGCTGGGACAAAGACTCAAAGGGATAGAAAAGAAGAGTATCTCGAGTGGCAACATGAAGGCCCATTTCAGTGTTTTGCAAAACATTGATCACAACACAAATTCAGTTTAGCAATTCAATGCTTACAGATTTGCTTCTCTCAAATATTTCTTGTGTACCATTCCCATGATGAACATCCTGCAAGAAATGAGAAAATAAACTACCGAATAGGTTACAACTTTTGCATTTCTTGTGTATTACACGAGTAAAATATACCATGTTAACTGAAAGCAAATGCAATCAAGGATAAAAGATATAGCATTAGTAATTACCCAATCAACTATTAACACCTTCTTTGCACCGGCGGCCTCAGCTGCTGATGCAGCAATTGCTGCATTGTTGTGGAGACAGAAGCCCATGGCCTGTTTCACACCAGCATGGTGGCCGGGAGGACGAACCTGACTCATTTTTTACAAAGAATATATGAGGGTGGATTTTCTTCTTATATGGAGAACGGTAAATCAAAAGCAAATTATTACCAGAGCAAAACCATTTTTGACACGCCCAGAGTAAATTGCTGAAGCAAGGTCAGCACATAAACCTGCTGCAAGCCTGGCAGCACACGCTGAATGTTCATTTGCATATGTATCAGGTGTAAAATAACTGCCATTTTGAAAAGCTCTTGATCAAGATAAATACTAATTATAAGTTTTTCCATATCATGAGAATAGTCCCAGTACAACGATTACCTTAAAACATAAAACAACCACCAATAAAAATGAAAACTAAATGATCAATATTCTCAAACCTGGCAAGCATACGCCTGGTAATATCAACGGCTTCGATATTCTCCGTGGAGTGGACCTAAAAGATCCAAATATCAAATTAGAATATGAAAAATCTAATTCTTTTTCTAGAAGTAAAGAATATCACCTCCTCCGTCACTCGATACAAAAATCATAATACTAAAAATTGTTGGGAGTCATTGCTGAATCAGAAGCCTTCCATTTTCTATATTTTATTTGTAGAAAACTAGGTTTTTAGCAGTCCCCAAAGATCAAATAAACCATAATTTACCATGACTGTGATTTTAGAGAAAGCAAAAACCAATCAGCTTGCTTCTGTAATTGGATAAGTAGCAATAAAATCATCTTTACAAGGGATGTTTTGTTTTTGCTTCCCCCTTCACTTAAAGGTAGATAGGACGCTTAGCCAACTTTTTAGATTGAAACTAGTTAAGCTATTCACCTCAAAATAGCAGCATGTAAAAAACTTGAGAAAAGTACGAGCAAGTCTAGCATCTTCACTGACTGCAATACTTATGGGTCTCAGAATGCACACTAGTACAGACAAACAACACATAGCAGAACCCTTCACCCACTAAACAACAAGTAATTGAAAGCATCTCACCATTTTGAGTTCTTCCCTTGTAATTTCTCTTGCAGCAATGGGATAGCACTTCCCCGGAAATATACCTTTAACATTTCAAGAAACCACAAGTAACTAGACAATCATTTTCAGAGAACTGATGTCATAGATTTTAAACAGCATTAAACCACTTAAATATTCTACAACTTCACATAAAATAGGAGAAAGTGTGGACACCCATACGACAATACTAAGCTATAACACTGTAATGTTCCCTACGGCATGCGGATAACAAGAATAGGAGAAAACCTGCTGTAGCGAGGCTAGCTGCAATGGCTCGGAGGCGGTCTGGTCTTTCAGGATGTGGATGAGAGTTCATTACAACCTTTTCAATCAAAAAAGAACCCAGAAATAATACCTTTATCAAAACAGGAAACTGGTATTCACTAACTAATATCCTAAACAAAATGCAAATAACAATAACTGAATTCTTCTTTCCTCTTTCTCATTTATGGGACTAGAAGAGGCATAGGAAAATATTAAATAAAAGATTAACCCAGATGATAAAAATTTGAGAAATACCATACTTCTGTGTGAAGCAACATCCTTTCATCGAACCCTACAGCAGTGGAGGATGATAAAGAACTCTGCTTGCACGGACCTACAGCAGTGAAGAAGAATCAATATGCTAGCTATGCTAAAACAAATAGACAAACATAAAAACTAGTAATAGATACATGCACTAGTGGAAAAGGAAAATAATAAGTTTTACAAGTTAGAGGCTATTAGAAGTGGTACGACTGCTCAAAATCCAGGGGACTTCACTTTGCAATCAATTAAATAACCTACGACAGTTCATCCGCGGAACAGTGTGAGATCAAAATTATCAAACCTCAAAAACAAATGCCATCACAATCACGTCTTCAGGTCTCTCAATCTCTCAACCACCTGAGGCCCAAATATTTGATTGAGAACTTCAATTTTCTAAAGAGCTCCAGCTGAGCTAAATATTTTACCCCTTACCTTCACATATTCTAAGCTCACCCCTGAGCTCAGCTTTTGCTTCCACATTACTATATACTTTTTCATATATTAGATACAATCTGGCTTTGGGTCATCAAAAAAATGGAAAAAACTAAAATTTAGGTATACTTGGGTGAACCAACAACATTATTCTTTTTAATGAATTACATTGGTTCTAGAAGCATTTTGAACAATGACTCCTGAATATGAGGTTATAAACATATAAGCTCGCTCTTACATTTTGGACTTCCATTCTAATTTCTAGATATTTGACCTTTTCTTGCTGTGATGGGGTGAGGGTCTATCTGAATACATGGTAAAGCAAATGGAACCAAGAAACAGGGTAACTGCATTGGCAGGAGAGGACACAAAAGGCGAAGGCTCACCCATAAATAGCAGATACATAGTGGACCTCAACATCCAAAACATTATTCCTTCCACCAGTAAATAAATTTCACAGCTAACTGTCCAAGACTATTCTAGAAAAGTTGCAAAATTCCTTTCCTATGGGCTTATTTTGTATGATGAGATAACTTCAACTAATCACGATACAGTTCATTGCACAAGAAAGTCAGTTATTAATCAATCAAAAGCCCAAATAAAATGTATTATTTTAATAAGAATTACTACCAACCTTCAGAATTTTCAGTTACAGGCAACTCATCTTGGTTGACATCCTCTACAGGCAGATATGGAGAAGCAAAAAATCCACGTGTAAGGATTCCAGATTCTCTGTGTTCTCCGCATACCTGCATAGGCAGTATTCAAAAAATAAACCACAACCTATAGAATGTCTCCAGTAGAAGGAGACTGGACGTGCTGAACAAGAGCACAAAAAAAATAGCCAAAGAGATACACAACTTACTTCACAATTGGAAACATCCTCCACATTGACCATTGTACAATTGACACAGAACCACCTCGGAAGTTCTATTTGCTTTTCTGATGGTTCCCAATCACTGTCATCGTCATCCTCGTCAAAATTGTACCGAGCATTGTACATATCCTCCAAGGTCATGTCATTTTCACGCTTCACACTTTTCTGCAGTTGGAACAAAATTAGAATAAGGAATCATTAGACGCACACCTTCAAAATCACTGAAAAATACAAAATGAACAATAGCAGCTGACTCACAGTTATAGCAGCTCGCTCAGGGTTCGAATCGGAGATGCCATCTGAATCTCTCATACAATGTTGTGACACTTCCGCAGAGTGTCCATCATTACAACAGGTATAATCACAAACAGATGTGAACCCAACACTGTTCAATCTTCCATTTAAGTCTTGACATATAACAACTTCTGATTGATTTGGAAGATTGGTTTCAGTCTTTCCACCAGTTAAATTTCCCATTTGAAGTGTCATAGAGACTTTGTTGTCTTCGGAATTAATAACACGATTCTCCACCAAGATCATTTCTCCACAGCAATCACAATCATCTGTGACAAACATCAAATACTAGTAATTAGTATCAAATGAAATTTAGACAAGCACTTTTAAATTTACAAACTGCAAATGCCAAAGCGGTCTGCACCATTACACTTTACTGTTACAACACTAACGTGACACTACAAAGTGTTTAACAAATTTGTTTAATTCCAACGGCTAGATCTGTGTAGAGATAAGTATTGAAATTGTCGTAAGTTCAAAATCATACAAATATCTTAAAAACATGAGAATTGAGATATTCAAAGCTACAATTTCTCTTGATAAGCGACATCCAAAGCTACAATGGTAAATATGGATTTAGTGTAAAACTGTAGAAACTGACATACTGTTTCAATTGTCGCTAAAATCTTGGTTTTTCATTGAATAATAAGGTTAAGCCTGTTGAAAATAGAGCATAAACAAAATGCAGCTCCATAGAACATTCTAAATTTTTAGCTTTTACTAATCTACTAGAATGGGTCAACGGAGCAACTCTCAAGTTAGCCAAAATAAGTGCAATGTAGTTGCAGTAGGAGAAAATATACCAACTGTTTCTTATAACTTACGAACATGTATCGGTAGCAGCGACGACGGTAAAGTCTTTGTCGTAATTAGACCAAAGAAGTTGATATAATTTGGGATTTTTGCAACTTTACTACCAATTAAGAAAATATTTGGAATAGTTAGAACTTAGAAGTGGAAATATTTCTGAAAGCAAAATTTTCTCCTACCTCTGACAATGGAACTGCTAGTCTGTCTGTGGGCGGAAGACGAGAGGGTTTTATTAGCCGAGGTCGATGAATTGTTCGATGGACCGATGGTTTACCTTTTTATTATTTTTAGGGCCTGTTTGGAAAGACACTTTGATTTGGTTCTAATTGGGCGTAATTATACACTTTTAATGTGTTTGTCTGAAAATTACTTGATAAGCATATAATTGGGACGTAATTAAGGGGTATAATTATACTTGCAATTCTCAAAAGAGAGGAGAGAATTGCTGGTAATTACATTGGTGAATTAACAAGTAACTTTTTGAATCTCTTCTCTTGTTAATTTTATTTACTTTTTATTTCTAATCTTTTTAATTTATTTTTTAAACTTTTAAATTCCTTTTTCTGAATTTTTTTAATATTTAATTTTTACTTACTTATTTCTCATTTTCAACCTTTACTTCACGTATTTTTATATAATTTCTCATATTTTTTTCTTAATTATTTTTCTTTTTCTTATTACACTTAGCTGTCTTATAATTCTAACAAATTATAGTTCGTATTGGAAATAACAAGTTATCCACAAACTAGACTTATAATGAGTAGTGTCATTAAAGTTAAACTTTGCTATTGGATAAAGTTATATGCAAACTTAACTATGGTAAAAGATAAATTACTTTTTAATATTTAACTAATATTCTCATTTTCAACCTTAAATTTTTGTAATTTCATATAGTTGGTCATGTTTTTTAATTATTTATTTTCTTCATTTAGCATAATTGTACTTTTATTATAGTTTTGAACCTGCTCCTTCTCGCATTAGAATAAATTATTACTAAACTTAGCATAAAAAGAGTGATGTTATTAAAGTATAATCTCATTGTTGAATGAGGTTACAGACCTATGTTTTCCTTTTCGTTTGAATTATATTTACTTAAATTATTTTGAAACTTATTTTATGTTACGTTGTAACTTACATAAGAGTATTATATTTTTTTTTCTTTTGAATTTTGTATCTTCAATTTTATTTGCTTTAGTAGTATTCACTTAATAATTCAGATCACATGTCATTCATTTTTCAGTGAAAATTAGTAGATTATTTCTTCGTAAAATATTTGAGTAATATGATAGTATTATATTTATAAATATTAATTATCTTATCAAGCATGCAGTTCATGGTGTTCTTACAAATATGTGCTTTTAGTTTTTTAATTGATTAAAGTAAAATATTATTAGTTTGAAAATTATATATTAATTATTTTTCAATGTTAGTTACAAATCTATGAATATAGTAATTAATATATTCTGGAGAAAAAATATCTATCTTAAATGTCAAATATAATATTATTTATAAAAGCATATATTTGTTAAACTTTAACTTTTAATTTTTGATAACTAATTGTATATTTTAAATTTAATCTAATTGCGTAGTTATATTTGTGCAATCAAGTAGTACATGAGTATACTTGTAATTACAGTGTAATTATTCTATGACAAACAAATAGGTTGTCGTAATACTGTGCAATTACCAGATTGTGTAATTATTGCCCTAGTATTTACACCAATTCCAAACTTTTCTTGGATTTTTCTTTTTGTTTTGACATACGGATTTGCTTACCAGCCCATTGTTTGGCTCAAAGAACATAGGAAGCTTATAGCCTGTTTGGCAAGAACGTATCCTTTGCTTCTTTGGAACATGTGAGTTCCCTTCTACAGGCAGATCAGTTAGTCATATATGAGAGCAAGATGCAGAAGACTATTGTTTATATATTACATTTTGTAGTTCCCTTCTTATGTTTGTCTAAAATGTTCTGGAGGCAAATAAATTGGGTATTATATATCAAATAATCACTACAGCATGATACTGCTTAATACATGATGATAGGCTATAATTACGTATTTTAGTCGCTTATTACACTTGAGTTTACTGCACTTTAATTGAGTTTGAGCTTTAATCGCTAGTGTTTTGCGCTAACTATGTGTTTTATACCTTGTAGGAGTGATTCCGAGCTATATAGATATTATGGAATGAATTTAAGTGATTTGGAGCTTTGAAATCTGAGTAAAATCTCAAGGAATTAAGTCGGGATCGTGTTCGGGGGTCAAATTTGATAGTTGAGAACAAACGAAGACTCGAGGAGGAATATTGCGCATTGTCTAGTAAAATGGACATAACTTTTTGCTCCGAACTCCATTTGGGCTATATAATATATGGTTGGAAAGTAACTCAAAGGCCTACAATTTTCATGTTTTACGTTTTTTCAAATTCCAAACGGAACAGGGTCGCACCGCGGTTACGCCAGGACCGCGGTGCAACAGCGGCGGAAGGCAGCCTCAGATTCAAAGAACCTATTTGGCCGCGGTCCTGGCGTAACCACAGTGCGACCGCGGCAGGACGCGTAAACTTCAGGGACTAAAGTGCAAAACACGGGATTTTAAGCCCCAAACCCTATATAAACTTAAGGAATTCGCCCAAGAGAGAGGAGAATCAGTTTTGAAAGTGGAAAACATCAAAAGCAAGGGCAAGAGGCAAGGAGGAAAATTGGGCATCAATCTCTATTCTCCTCTTTTGTTCTTTTACCATTGACTATGAATTCTTTTGTAGTTTTTGTTATTATTATGAGTAGCTAAATACTTTAATCTAAGGTTTTGGTGGAACCCGTTGGAGATGAACTTGTTGGCATGTTAATATAGTTTTGAGTTGGTTATTAATCTCTATTTGTTCAACTACGTTTTGATTGTAGTTTGTTGAAGGGCCCTCAACTAGCCGTGCCTATTTATTATGTATCTGCTTGAGAAAGAGTGCATATTTAGATAGTTATTGAACAATATCACTCCCGGAGTATAGACGAGAGTCATAACCGAGGGTTTAGAGGTTAGGTTAGAGATAATATATCTCGGATGCAATCTAAAGTGAACCATAACGCAAATATAGCTAGCGTAGCTCGAGAGAGTGCGTCTAGTAAATTGTCATAAATGCTTGAGAAAGATTTACGATAACCGGAGAGTTCATGATTGATAGAGACAACCAAATCAAGGCTATAGGAACATACAACTAGGGAAAGAACCAACGGGGGAAACCATTACCTTAGACTTTTATTCCAATTGTTTACAACTGCTTGTTAGTTACTCTTAGTTTTATAGATTCAGTTAGCTGTAGTAGTAATCACAACACCATTTGTTATTCATAAAGTTTGAGGAGGTTGACTAATAAGAATTTAGTACTTTACAAGCTTCTTTTGATACGTTAAGTCCCTGTGGGATTCGACTCTGGGCATAATACCCCGGATTATATTTGCAACGCCCGCTTAGTCTTTTCTTAGACACAGTTGAGCGTCATCAATACAATATAATGTGCAATCCCCCCCCCCCCAAACCCCCAAACCCCCAAACGAAAAACGGTTAAGAAAAGAGTTAGATCAAAGTATCTTATCAGTTAGATCAAAGTATCTCTTTCCAACATTCAAACTGGCATTAAAAAAAAATCTTATGAATCAATACGTCATGTATTTCTTCAGAAATGGATTATTTCTTGATCATGCATTTCAACTATTATACTTTAGATGCTTTTCTCTTGTCGTTTTCATTTTATTAAGTTTATTTACACAAAGTTATAATTAAATTACAGATAGATAATATGTACTCTCATCTCTGCAACCACTCATTTGTTGAAGTAAAGATAGAACTAGTCTCATTTATCTGGCCAATCAAAATTACCCATTGCAAAGTGCCACAATGCTGATAGATCATACTACTATCTAATTTCCCCAACGTGGGCGGGAGGCCCGTATTTACAAAGATAACGCACTTAAGCTGCCAGAGAATGTAAAGCTCACCTGCTGTCAAACCTCTGATTCAATTTGAGCCAAGTGTTCCCCTTTCCAATTTGTACTCATACTCGACACCATCTCGAGAATATGGGGTGAGGGGTGGGGGATGGTTGGAGTTATGGTGGAACAGTAACAAATAAGTAGAACAGTGCACGACCCTTGTGTTGCTGAGTGCTGATAAACCATTAAACGTAGTTACCGATATGGTCACCTGAGAAAAAATCACAATTACGTGCTAAAGAACACAACAACGAGAATCAAATTTATACTCCACACTAAGCTGTTCACCGGATCTTTAACATGTTCACCTGCTTTACTTTGAATACTCTTAACTAGAACTAGAAGTGTTAGAAAATACAGCAGCAACGAGTCAAACGCATTATTTCTGTCACATTTAACTACTATGAAAGTTTGGAGCTGAAAGCTTTTAGAATTATTGGAAGTAATCTGTCATTCTCGAGCCGGGGTCTATCAGAAACTACCTTCTCAAGGTAGGAGTAAGACCTGCGTATACTCTACCTCAGACCCTACTTTGTGGGATTAGATTGGGTTTTTTGTTGATGCTGTTGCATGTTGACAGATTCATGTATGGCTAACTTCAGCATACAAGTGTCTTGAACAGCTATCACTGGTCGGCGGATGAAAAAACATTACCAGCTCCAGACACCTGCTAAGGATATGAGACAAAATTACAAAAGAATCAGAGATGGCACTAAACGGAAAGCTTGAAAGAAAAGCAGAGGAGGATTACCATTTCCTGCGTTCTGGCCAACATAAGTGAAGACAAAGTTCTCTTAATTTCATCAATATCTTTTAGCAATTTCTCATTCTCAATATTGCCACTTCTTATTTCAACGTCTAAAGCTGTGATTCACATCAAATTCCAATTTAGAAAAAAAGGGTTCGAAATGAAACACCAAATAGTTGTATCTTTTACCCAGAATACACAATTTAAAGTTCTTCTGGAGTTACTGATAACTAGAGGCTAGAGCAAAGATAGTTCACCCTGTTCATACGTAAAACAGAAGCCCAGACGAAAAAGGAACTGAGCTCGTTGACAATAAGTATCAAATTCAAAAAACGGTGTAATAATATAGTTCAAAATATGGAGGAAAGAAAACAGTCAAAACCAATCCGGAATGAATTGAAGAAAAAGCATGCACTATCCAAAATAATCACAATCCATTTTCTCATACACCAAGTTCTCAGCCAGATATTTTGAAACTTATAAAAAAACATCACTATTTATATTTCAATTTTCTGTTCAAATTGATAAAGAAGTGTCATTCTATTTAATAAATGTGTGAAACTAAGATGTATCATTTGGAGAAAACACATGATTGAAATTATGCTAGAAAACAACATTAATGTTAACCAGTAAGGATATAAAAGAACTAAATGATCACGTGTATTTCATGAAGAAGATACATTACAAAATTATTGGGGAATCTAACTACCTCTTTCATGCTTATTACAAGAGCTATTGAACAATATATCGCTAATAAAGGATACCGAGTAAAAAATAAAGCAGAAATGACACCAAGATAGAAGATAGAAACGTAACAAACAGGAAGAGAAAGATACCAGACGTCGCGTGCTGAAGATCTTCAAGAACCTCTTCCACAAAAGCTGCTGTTGAACTTTCTAATGCTTTGGTTTTCTTGTTTAAACTATGAACTTCATTCTGTAGCAGCTCTTTCTGTGCGAGCAAAGTGCATACTTCATCATTATCCTTTACAGAAACTTCATTTTGAAAAGCCAGACACGACGCCATGAATGCATCCCTGCAAAAGTCAATGCTAAAGATTTGCTAACAGCCACCTTGAGATATGGAATTTGTCAACAGAAAGAGGCTGCCCCTTATTAAAGATATCTAAACTCTTGTCGTTTGCATTTCCACTCATAAAGTGTCACATAGTTTGAGAATAGCACCTTCTGTTATTCATACTCATAAGTATCTCGTCGCGCCTCGTTCTTAGACAAAAAATCTTTTCGTCCAAATGTTTGAGAGAGGTCTTTGAATCAGCTAAAAACAAAGACAAGAATTCAGAGGAAAAGAGAAAAGCAATGAGAATAAAATTCAATCACTAGTTCACCACCACTTAAGCAGCCTAGAAAAACTTTTATGTGTATGTTTCATGTATTGTTTTAACTCAAAACTGATACTATTGGAAGTTCTACATTTAGTTTTAGGCTCATATTTAGGGCAGTAAAAATCAGAGGATCGTAATATTAGCATAAATATAAAAAAATATAAAATCTGTTGACAACTGAACACAAAAAATGAATTACCAAAAAAAAAAAAAAACAGATTTAAATGCCACGCAAAGCCACTATACTCTAACATAAATACCATAAACTCTCATCAAGCCGTCGATTTCAAATTGCAGTGCATATGCAGTTCTCATCAGCTCCGATTCTCGAGCAGCCAAAGCACTTTCAACTTCCGTACACTTCACTATTTGCGATTCAATCTCTCTCGTTGCCTGAATGTTCGCCTCAATTTCTTCGTTCACCTGAATGAATTCCAACAATATAAGCTAATTTAAACAATGTGATTCACCTATCACACACTAACACACATAGACATACACAAATATATAATTACAGACACATAAACACACAGATAAATACACACACACACAGATATATATATATATATATATATATATATATATATATATATATATATATATATATATATATATATATATACACACACACAAACACACACAGTGAATGAGATAAACTGGGTGGAAGCACCTGATCAAGCATATCCTTGAGCGAAGAGATCTGACACAGAATTGCACCTGAGTCCTCCATTGCTTCAGTTCTCGCTCCTTCCTTTGTGTTATGTGGATGCTCTCTTAATTTGCTTTTATTCATGATTTTTCGAGATTAAACACTTGACTCCCTCTAACATTTCGTTAGGACACTTTGCCCCTTCACTAAATGTCAAATGCACTTCGTCCTCCCTATTGTGTCATGATTCAAGGAATGTAATGTGCCAATGTTTTTTTTTTTTTAAAAGGCAAAAATACTTAAGTACCCACCTAATCTATGGCCCAAATCCTCCTTACATACTTTTTGTGAACGATAATAATATTACACACGCAATTTTTCTAAAGTATAGCTAGTACACGCTACTTTTTTCTTGATCAGCTTTTTAAAATATGTGTGAAGTCACGCGCCAATAAGGTAGTGACACGTGTCCTAACTCAAGAAAAAAAATTACTAAATTTACACCAATTGATAATATTTAAAATAAAACAAACAAAAAAGAAATAAAGTCCCCTCCCCCACGTTTTTCATCTTCTTCTAACCTTCCATACCTGTCTACCTCCTCCTCTAAACTCCAACTGCCATGGCAAATCCCCACCAGAATGAAATTATAACATGAATTTTCAACATATTTTTTGGTCTATAAAATTTTCACCATTTTTTTAGTTTGTAGGTTTTGTTTGTTTTGTTTGTTGTGGAATCACCATTGTTACCGATGGGTTTGCCACTGTAACAGTGGCCGAAAAATGGAGGTCGCCATTGTTAGCCTTTTTTTAACCAAACGAGACCATATTTGAATGAAGAACATCAGCTTGCCGAAAAATCTGATAGCTCCACCCACACGGAGAAGATCTAAACTCGTCGACCATGAACTGACGGTGGAACTAATGACCTAGTAATGAAGTTCTTGGCTTTGCTTGAGGTTGTTGCACGTATTACGAGTTATGGCTGAATCTTCTTAAAGGAGATGCAAGAGGGAGGTGATGAGGAGGTTGCGGTTGTCGCCGGATTCCGGGGAAGATAGGGCTCCAAATGAGGAAGAAGGGCCTGGATATCTTTTTCTTTTCATTTAATTTTTAAATTAACAAAAATAAGGGGACAAATAAGATTTAGACACGTGTGCTTATATAGGGACTTGGACAAATAATGCATTGGTTTGACGCGTGCATTTTTTTTGTTAAACACGCGCGTGTCATCTGGCAAAAATAGTGCGTATTAGGCACAATTTTAAAAGGTTGCGCGTGTAATATAATATGTGTCCTCAGAAAGGGGGATTTGGGTCATATGTTAGGTGGATACTTACGTATTTTTCCCAAAAAAAATACTAATACTACTATTTGGACAATGGTAAATAGGCAATACTGTATTAAATTAATCGATTTTCTCTTTGTATGCTGCCACGGAATCAACAATATAAAATAATCTGGGGGCGCATATATGTATGCTATTGCATTTGGTATAAATATTTTCCACGGGTATATGTGCTTCAATTAATATTTTCTTCATGATAAATATAATATTATCTTTTAGATCATTCTTAAAGTATTTTGTCAAGTAAAACTAAATGATACATAATAATTTTACAAGTTGTAGGGTTTTGAGGATCAAGCTTTTGAGTTGGTTTTGGTATTATAAAGAAGGGTTTAGCCAGAATGGGTTAGAGAGAGAATCTCCTCCTTCTCACTAGTCTTCACTTCCTCCTTCTTCATTCTACTGCCCTTACTCAATTCGCAGCATAACAATCTCTATCCACCATTACCATTCCACATGGAGCACCCCACAACCAATTCACCACCTGAATCACCAGATTTGAGCAACATGCATATAGATTCCCCGCCATCTCCCACACTGGCCTCGAAATCCTCTTTCAANCGAAATAACTAGTTATAGTAAGCATGAAGGGGCTAAATTAAATGAAATATGTTCTTTTTATACATATGTTTAAAAAGCACTTACCTAAGTTTCAAATTTTTCAAAATAAAATAGGAGGATAGGCAAAAATCTCAATTTCAATTGAAAGAATAAGTTAAATGAAAAGTTTTTGATTTATCTATCATTATAGGCAGACAGCACTAACAAAGATAAAGTGACCGACACCCCCCCACACACACACACCTTGACCTCACTTTTATCCATCTCGCAATTCCAATCAACCGATTCATTGAGTAACTCTTGAGTAAACTATTAAACTAATAAGACTAAAGTACTCTTTCACCGGTGCTAGAAAAGATTGGACTATTCCCTACCGAGACAACATAAACTCTTCAACGTATCCTCTTTTTTCAGACGAATCCACAAACGACCAACATCTAGACTCCTTCATCCCACTATCCTCCGAAGACAAAAGTCGACTATACTCCCCTTGGAAATCATCAGTCATTGTCAAAGTGTTTGGTCGCAAAGTTGGGCACCAAACTTTCAAAACTAAACTTAGAACACTGTGGCAACCCACAGAGGAGGTACCACTCATAGATCTAGGATGCGACTTTTATCTTATTAAATTCCAACTTGAAGAAAACGTGAACAAAGCACTTCATGGAGGACCCTGGTTCATCTTCCACTTCCTATCGGTACGAAAGTGGGAACCAAAGTTCATAGCATCTAGTGCACAACTTACGTACTCCGCCATATGGATACGCCTCCCCAAATTACCAACAGAATTTTATGATTTCGAGATACTACAACGGGTGGGATCCAAAATTGGAACGCTCCTAAAAATAGATACATGCACATCCACCACCACTAGAGGGAGATATGAGCATATATGTATTGAAGTTCCATTAGAATGTCCGGTGAAAACTCATGTTTACATAGGCAGTCATCGCTAACAAATCTTATATGAAGGGCTCTCCATGTTATGTACTTTATGTGGGCGTTTAGGACACAATAAACATCTTTGCACTTACCCTTCCTCCTCCACTGCTCCCACCACCTTACCCCCCCCCCCCCCCCCCCCCCCCCCCTCCACGATTCCTCCAACAACAACACTGCTCAGCCCCTCGTCCAACATAGCATCTAACCACCAACCTCCTCTCCCCATTTCACCGCCTACAAGTGAATGGAAAACAGTCTCCTTTTCCACAAGATGAAAAATCAAGAGTCTGTCACGCATGCATATCGTTCCTCACAGCATACTAATATATCTTTGGACCACAATCACTCTCTCGTTCCGACCACAGCGGCTAGACCATTGGTAAAAACCCACATGGCCTCTCCAACAACATCTTCTGACGAATCAATCACCATCACTACTTCCCCGCCACATGGAAAAGACCTGACTACCCCCTCCCCCCCCTCCCAAAAATATTTTTAATCACCAAATGTTACTCCTCATCAATGACAATACAGATACTACAATGATGGACAAAACTCCTCTTAACCCAAGCCCAACACTGCCCACTCCACAACCCAAAAATTTCAGGCCTAAAAGATCAAAGTCCAATTCCTACCTGCATGGACACGTAGGCTGACCACACTGGACACCCAGCACCCCTCCCATCTGCCACATCATCCGTCAACACAACCTCCTCATGCCACGTGGAAAATAACTCTAACATGGAAACCACCTCACTTCATCCGTCTCACACCTCCCCAATTACTCAAGAACTACACTCTCCTACCCAACATTATGATAGCCCTAAACTTGCTACCTTCCCCAGCCCAAAACAAATTACAAAGCCTACTTCACTAGACCACACCCTACACCCAGCCTGTTTCCCACACTCCACACCACATGCAACACCGCCTAGTAATTTTACCACTTCCAATAATACCCCATCAATTACTATGTCAAATCAACCGCATATTCTGACTACTTAGGAAACTATTAAGCCTGCCCAGCCACCCTTAATTAGTACACCAAATAATTCCGTCCCCACTTCAAGTAATACTCCCACCATTAATATATCACGACCCCATGAATCTTCTTCCATTAAACCACCAACACAAGAGGACTTTATCTTACTTCAGCGCCCATCTACACAACCATTCCCTCACAATGACTCACGCTCCAAACCACCCCTGGAACAACCCTCATCGCCTCATGCCCCCTCTTTACATCACCCAATATCCTCCCACCCAAGCTTATCCCCAATCTTGGCTGGAAATGAGTCTTCACGACCATGCTCTCACCTTCACGATGGAGATGAAAGGGCAGGATGTATTATTGATGATCCAGAACCCTAAAGACATTGCTCAGATTGTAACGGGAGGGATGAGGATGGGGGTGGAACTCTACAACCAATATATCTGGGCCATGCACCCTCCATCGACCATGCAACACTTCCAGACCCACACACCTTTCCCTCCTCTCTACCATCATCAAACCTCTCCCATGGAACTCCCGTTCTACCCACCACAACTACCACCCCACTCACTAGTACCTTGGATACAGCCACGATCCACCATCCACATCCCAACCCCTCTGCATGCCCAAGCAGCCCCTTACCAACCACCTCCAGTACATCCCCCTCCTTCTCATCCCCCTCCTCTAGACGAAATAGAACAACTCGAAGTAGAAGCTACCATTGCAGATATCAGGGGAACACAACCACTCCTTTGCTTTCTCAACAACAACAATTACTACTACCTCAACGAATAATTTCAAAGAAAGGTAATTATCATGTGCCCACCAGAGCTTCAGAGTTGCTCGCTCAATCTTCGTCCAACAAACAATCCAGAAGTCAGCAAGTACTGGTTAGTCTTGATCCCCTCATTAACGAGGGTGCCCCAAGTGGATTCACCACTAACTCCGCCACCCTCTCCCCTCCCCCTCCCCCTTCCCCCAATAATCAAATGCAGTTTATTATCTGGAATTGTCGTGGGGCACAGTCTCCTGATTTCAAGAGAAACTTTTGCTCCCTACTAAATTATCACAAGCCTGCTCTAGTGTCTCTACTAGAAACACATCTCCATTGCCACACTCACTTGAAGGAAGAATTTGGTTTTACAACAATGGCACAAACACCAACAAAAGGTTTTCAGGGGGCATTGTATTACTCTGGCAGGACGACCTCCTCAAGCTGGACCAAATTGAAGTCACTTCGGAAACTATCCATTCAATTGTCCAGGTACATCCAATCCCTACTAATTGGCTACTCTTTGTGATTTATGCTAAAAACGACATGCATGCACGTACTTCTTTATGGACTAAGTTAATGCACATGCATGAAAATATTAATCTGCCTTGGCTCGTTGGGGAGACTTTAATGAAATCACACGTGCAAACGAAAAATATGGAGGCAACCCTATTAATAATATACATTGTGACAAATTCCTCCAAACTTTAAACTATTGTAATTTACTTGACCTAGGATTTAGAGGAAGTAGGTACACTTGGACAAACAAACGTTGCCTTGCCAATAGAATTTTAGAATGATTAGATCTCTTTGTTTGTAATCCAGAATGTTTAACTCTATTTCCTGAAGCCAATGTACAACACCTACCACGAACTCATTCAGACCACAGTCTGTTACTCCTTAAATTGCAACATTTATTTCCCCGCAAACCATTGTTTCGATAGAAACCATTTGTCTTTCCCACCCATCATTGCCCTCCCTCGTTAGAACCCACTGGAACCCCCATAAACATCTACTACAATCAATAGATGATTTCACTGAAGATGTTCAAAAGTGGAATCATCAAACTTTTGGTAACATTTTTTTAAAAAAAGGAACATTTTAGCTCGTCTCACTGGCATCCAATCATCCCCTAACTACCACAATAGTCACTTCCTCCAAATTCTGGAACAGGACCTCATTAAAGAATTTAATCAGTTACTTCGACTAGAAGAAGAATTTTGGAAATTAAAGTCACGAGTCACTTGGCTCCAACAAGGCGGCTCCAATACAAAATTCTTCCATACCACTACCCTTGAAAGACGTCGGAGAAATAGAATCATAACCCTTAAAGACACGGGAGGCAATTGGATTACAAATCAACTCCAAGTAAATTCCTTGATCCTAAATTATTATAATTCACTACTTCTCACAGTACCTCTACCATAAACCAGCTCGAACCGCACTTTCATACACTCACTCCCCTAGACCGTACCTCATTAACTAGTCCCTTAACCCCCCAGGAAATACACCATGCCATTCGGTCATTTCAACCATTTAAATCTCCAGAGCCAGACGAGCTACACCCTTTTTTCTACCAAAACTACTGGCACTAAGTAGCCCCCTCCGCCATCTCCTTTTGCAAGGAGGTTTTCAACAATTGCCAAATCCCCACCCCCCCACCCCCACCCCACATTAACAAAACCTACTTATGTCTTATCCCTAAGATTAAACACCCCTCTCTCACCATGCATTATCGACCCATAGGACTTTGTAATACCATTTACAAAATCATCACCAAATTAATTGTTCACTGTCTTAAACCATTCCTACCAAAAATTATTAGCCCTGAACAGTCTGCTTTCTTAAAAGGGCATCGAAACTCGGATAATGCCATTATAGTTCAAGAAATATTGAACTCCTTCCGCAAAAAGAAAGTCCAAGTAGCACATTTTCTCTTCAAACTTGACCTGGAAAAGGCTTTTGATATAATGGAGTGGGGGTTCATTAAAGAAAATTTACACTTCTTTAACATCTCACACACACTAATTTCTCTAATTATGTCTTGTATTACTACGTCCATTATATCTATTCTGATAAATGGCCATCCCTCACCTCCCTTCGAACCCTCAAGGGGCATTCGACAAGGGACCCTCTCTCACCTTATCTTTTCATACTTTGTGTCGAACGACTCTCCAGACAAATCCACCAACTAGTAGATTATCAAAAATGGAAAGCAATTAAACTCTCCACCCAAGGACCCCAAATTTCTCACTTCCTCTTTGCCGATGATATCACACTCACCTCGAAAATCACCACTACCAGTATCCATACAATAATTGATACTTTTACTCAATTTACTCAAAATTTTGGTCAAAGTATCAACTTGACAAAATAAAAAATTTACTTCTCACACAATGTCACTCCTATGGCATTGATACTTAGTTATTATTGTTGCACTAATTTAGATATAGGAAACTTTACTATAGGTATGGCAGTAAAAAGGAAATTCAATTGCACTACCTTAGAAATTTTTACTATAGATCCTATGCTTTTTAGGAGCAATTTAGCCTTCTAAAATCAGGCGACCTAAGTAGGCGTTTGGACATAAGAATTGTAAATTTCGAAAAATGCAGAATTTTGTTTTTCAAGTGATTATGGTATTTACAATTTAGAGTTATGTTTGGACATAAATTTCAGTTTGGTTGTTTTTGAAGTTTTGTGAGTGATTTGAATTAAATATTTGAAGAACAACTTTTTGCAGTTTTTCAAATTTTCAAAAAATTTGTGCGATGCACCCTCCATCGACCATACAACACTTCCAGACCCATACACATCTCCCTCTATATACCATCATCAAACCTCTCCCATGGAACTCTCGTTCTACCCACCACAACTACCACCCCACTCACTAGTACCTTGGATACAGCCATGATCCACCATCCACATCCCAACCCCTCTGCATGCCCAAGCAGCCCCTTACCAACCACCTCCAGTACATCCCCCTCCTCTAGACGAAATAGAAAAACTCGAAGTAGCAGCTACCATGGCAGATATCAGGGAAACACGGCCACTCCTCAGCTTTCTCAACAACAACAATTACTACGACCTCAAAGAACAATTTCAAAGAAAGGTAATTATCATGTGCCCACCAGAGCTTCAGAGTTGCTCGCTCAATCTTCGTCCAACAAACAATTCAGAAGTCGGCAAGTACGGGTTAGTCATGATCCCCTCATTAACGAGGTCCACAGTGCCCCAAGTGGATTCACCACTGACTCCGCCACCCTCTCTCCCCCCCCCCTCCCCCACACACACAATAATCAAATACAGTTTATTATCTGTAATTGTCGTGGGGCACAATCTCCTGATTTCAAGTGAAACTTTCGCTCCCTACTAAATTATCACAAGCCTGCTCTAGTGGCTCTACTAGAAACACATCTCCATTGCCACGCTCACTTGAAGGAAGAATTTGGTTTTACAACAATGGAAAAAACACCAACACAAGGTTGTTCAGGGGGCATTGCATTACTCTGGCAGGACAACCTCCTCAAGCTGGACCAAATTGAAGTCACTTCGGAAACTATCTATTCAATTCTCCAGGTACATCCAAACCCTTCTAATTGGTTACTCTCTGTGATTTATGCTAAAAATGACATGCATGCACGTACTTCTTTATGGACTAAATTAATGCACATGCATGAAAATATTAAACTGCCTTGGCTCGTTGGGGGAGACTTCGATGAAATCACACGTGTAAACGAAAAATATGGAGGCAACCCTATTAATAATACTCGTTGTGATAATTTCCTCCAAACTTTAAACTATTGTAATTTACTTGACCTAGGATTTAGAGGAAGTAGGTTCACTTGGACAAACAAACGTTGTTTTGCCAATAGAATTTTAGAACGATTAGATCTCTTTGTTTGTAATCCAGAATGGTTAACTCTATTTCCTGAATCCAATGTACAACACCTACCACGAACTCATTCAGACCACTGCCCCTTACTCCTTAAATTGCAACATTCATTTCCCCGCAAACCAATATTTCGATTAGAAACTATTTGGCTTTCCCACCCATCATTCCGCTCCCTCGTTAGCACCCACTGGACCCCCATAAACATCTACTACAATCAATAGATGATTTCACTGAAGATGTTCAAAAATGGAATCATCAAACTTTTGATAATATTTTTAAAAAACAAACGAACATTTTAGCTCGTCTCGCTGGCATCCAATCATCCCCTAACTACCACAATAGTCACTTCCTCCAAATTCTGGAACAGGACCTCATTAAAGAATTTAATCACTTACTTCGACTAGAAGAAGAATTTTGGAAATTAAAATCACGAGTCACTTGGCTCCAACAAGGCGACGCCAATACAAAATTCTTCCATACCACTACCCTTCAAAGACGTCGGAGAAATAGAATCACAACCCTTAAAGACACGGGAGGCAATTGGATTACAAACTAACCCCAAGTAAATTCCTTGATCCTAAATTATTATAGTTCCCTATTCACTACTTCTCACAGTACCTCTACCATAAACCAGCTCGAACCACACTTTCATACACTCACTCCCCTATACCATATTTCATTAACTAGTCCCTTAACCCCCAGGAAATACACCATGCCATTCAGCCATTCAACCATTTAAATCTCCAGGGACAGACGGGCTACACCCTTTTTTCTACCAAAACTATTGGCACCAAGTAGCCCCCTCCGTCATCTCCTTTTGCAAGGAGGTTTTGAACAATTGTCAAATTTCCCCCCACATTAACAAAACCTACTTATGTCTCATCCCTAAAATTAAACACCCCTATCTCATCATGCATTATTGACCCATAGGACTTTGTAATACCATTTACAAGATCATCACCACATTAATAGTTCACCGTCTTAAACCATTCCTACCAAAAATTATTAGTCCTGAACAATCTGCTTTCTTAAAAGGGCGTCGAACCTCGGATAGTGCCATAATAGTTCAAGAAATACTGAACTCCTTCCGCAAAAAGAAAGGCCAAGTAGCACATTTTCTCCTCAAACTTGACCTGGAAAAGGCTTTTGATAAAATGGAGCGGGGGTTCATTAAAGAAACTTTACACTTCTTTAACATCCCACACACACTAATTTCTCTAATTATGTCTTGTATTACTACGTCCACTATCTCTATTATGATAAATGGCCATCCCTCACCTCCCTTCGAACCCTCAAGGAGAATTCGACAAGGGGACCCTCTCTCACCTTATATTTTCATACTTTGTATGGAACGAATCTCAAACAAATCCACCAACTAATAGATTATAAAAAATGGAAAGCAATTAAACTCTCCACCCAAGAACCCCAAATTTCCCACCTCCTTTTTGCCGATGATATCACACTCACCTCCAAAATCACCACTACCAATATCCATACAATAATTGATACTCTTACTCAATTTACTCAAAAATTCGGTCAAAATATCAACTTTACAAAATTAAAAATTTACTTCTCACACAATGCCACTCCTATGGATAAACAATTCGTCTTAACATCCTTCAATATGCGGGAAGGCAACCTCTTTGGCAAATGCCTGGGATACCCTCTATTTGTTCATAAACCATCACCCCATAATTTTCAATTCATCTTAGACAACTTTAAAGCTAAATTATCAGGGTGGAAGATAAACATGCTTTCAATGGCAGGGCGTGCTACCTTTATTAAATCCACTCTAAACACGCTCCCAAACCATGTTATGCAAATTATTAAACTACATGCCCAAGTCATTTCTAAAATGAACCGCTACCAAAGAAAATTTCTTTGGGGGACTACGCAACACAAAAAAAGAATTCACCTAATTAATTGGACTACCGTCCAAAAACCAAAACACCTAGGTGGGATAGGTATTCAAAACTTAACCACCAAAAACAATGCTTTGCTTGGAAATTTAGCTTGGAGCCTCTTCAACAATACTCACACACTCTGGGCTTCTATCTTACTGGATAAATACTCCCACATTAGAAGTAGTAATAATACCTCGCTTATTTGGAAAGCTATTCAATTAGGTTGGCAACTTTGCCAACATGGTTTAGTTTGGAATATAGCCAAAGTCACCCACATGCACTTTTGGCAAGACCCTTGGCTGGGGCCCAACATTGTCCTTCGTAAAACTAAAGAAGGTCCCCTTCCCTCCCACGAAAAAAATGCAACAGTACACCAACACACTCTTAATAATCACACTGACCTAACCTCTCTACCCTTCGACATACCAGAACCCGTTTGTTCAATTCTAAAACAAATACATATCCCGACCCTAATTAACCTTTACTGTTACGATCAACTTATATGGGGTTTGATTGCCAATGGAAAATTCTCCGTCAAATCATTATATCACGCCTTAACAACACTCACTACCACATATTCCCACAAATGGCTTTGGGAGCTACAGTTATCCCAAAAATTATCTATTTTCTCTGGCTCCTATCACACCAAAGAATAGCCACATCCTCCAATTTACATCACTTCCATGTCACCCAATCCAATTTGTGCAACCTTTGCGTCCAAAGAGAGGAAGTCATCACACACCTTCTTTTCTAATGCCCTGTGACCTCCACTATATGGTCTCAATTAGGGCTTGATGCCATATTACATGCTTGTAACCTCCCTCTCTCCCCACCTATCCAAATCATATACCACTTAATCACAAACTCTCCCACCCTCCCTTTCATCTGCCCCCGCCTACTGATTCCCTATATCATATGGCATATTTGGAAACTACGCAATCACTACCTCTTCAAAAGCCATTCCTCACCACCACCCACAACCAACTCCATGCTATCAGAAGTAGTGGAATACCACTACCTTACCCAACAACATTCTAAATCCACCGCACTCACACATATGTATGTCAAATGGCACCCCATTCCAATAGGCAAAATTAAACTAAATACTGATGGTGCAACAAAAACACACCAACATACTAATGGTATAGGAGGAGTGTTTCGAAATGCCACGGGCCATTGCTTACTCGGTTTCATGGGAAACAAACCCATAGGGAACTCTATCTCCATGGAATTATATGCATTATTACAGGGTCTGCAATTAGCTTGGCATCACCAACTCATACCGCTAGAAGTGAACGTGGATTCCACAGAGGTAATCTCGATGCTTAATAACCATAATTTACATTACTCATCCGTATTAATGGAATGCAAGTACTTACTCCAGCAACTAGGTAATCCTACTATCTCTCACATTTACAGGGAGCAAAACTACGTTGCGCACGCGCTTGCTTGGAATGGCGCCACTACACTTTTGCATGATCAAACAACTATCTTTTGCCAGCCACCAGATATTTTGATACCACACCTGGAGGCGGATCGACAGGGCACTAATTATTCAAGACTTGTTAAGATATCAGGCACCCTAGACTTTTTGAACTGCCTGCCCCATGCACAGGCTACACGTCCTTTTTTGGAAAATTATGAGCATGGACTCCCCTCTACACCCTTGTTAGACAGGGATCACCTTATAATTACTCCTTTTGTAATGTAATGCAACGAGCTTCTTGTAATGTTCATGTTTAAATTAATATAAATTCGCTTTATTGACAAAAAAAAAAAGGTATTATAAATTGATACTATATCTACGTGTAGATTGAGACATATAAAATTGAATAAGAGTTACAATCTTTTTAGAGGATAATTACTTTCATACGCTAGTCCTAATTTTTACATTTAAACGCGACCCAAACCGTCCGGTCGTGATGGCGCCTATCGCAGAACTAGGCTAGACGGTTCATTATTCGTAGCATAAAATAATCCTTTTTAATAATTCATTTACTAATCAAATTCGTCATAAATTTTTCATTAAACACTTCAAAACAAGTGAAAATAAGCAAAATGTAAAATCAACTGCCCGACCTCGGTGTCACTAGTCATGAACATCTAGAATACCAGTCTAATACAGTCTACTCAAATGACAAAGAAGTCTAATAAAATGAAGAACTAAGAAACAGGAGGGAGAAGAGCAAGGTTGCGGACGTAGTGAAACTATCTTGCTAAGGACATCTCCAACCTTACCCCATTTCCCTATAATGAGGGCAGTTTTTAGGGTAATGTAGCTTCAACCCTCTCTCATTTTTGCCCCCAAAATGGGGATGAATAGTGTTCCCTCAAATATGGGGTTACACTATTCATCTCCCCCATTACTATTCACCCATATTTTATTATTTAACTCTTTTAATTTATCTTTTTATATACTAATTATATTTATGTAATATCTTTATAATATTAAGTTTACATCTTAACTTTAGCATAATTATGATAAATTAATTTTGTGCATTTATTATTTTTATGTAAAATTGTAAGTTAATTTTATTATAAGTTATAATTACACAAAAAATATATAATCATCTCAAAAAATGAATGGTGCAAATATAAAATATTAGATGTTGCTAAAATTGAAAGGTGCGAAGATAAAATATTAGATGTTGCTAAAATTGAAAAGTAAAAATTGAAATTACATTAAATGAAAATACATTAAAGATGGGTTAATATTTAGCTGACGGTATATATCCAAAATGGTCAACCCTTGTGCAAACTATTCGTGAGCCACGTTCGGCAAATAAGAAATATTTTGCGATAAAACAAGAATCATGTCGAAAAGATGTTGAACGTGCATTCAGAGATTTGCAACAACGTTTTGCAATTGTTGCAGGACCCTCACGTTTTTGGCAAAAAAGAAGTGCAACATGATATAATGACTACATGTATTATACTGCACAACATGTGATCGAGAATGAGCGCGATCTTAATGCACCAATTCAAGATGATTTGGAATGTCTACCTCCAACAATAGAAATGGTTGTAGTTGAAAATCAACGATATCAAAAAAATTTAGCTCGACATAGAAGAATTAAGGACAAAGATGCTCATTTTGCACTTCGTAATGCATTAATAGATCATTAATGGGAGAATACTAGAGGTTGAAGTTGAATATTGATGTAGTATTTCCAATGAATTTTATCGTTATGTAATATGTATTTAATTAATCTTGTATCGCAATGATTTCACTTTTATTTGAATTATTAGTTAATCTATAATAATTGCTTACAAATTATATTATTTAAAATTTTATGAAATTGTTTTAATGGAAAGTACAAATTAATGAAAATAAGAGATGGAATTTGTTTAATAGAAGTTAAAAAATAAAATTTAAATAAAAGATAATAATATAATATAGAAAAGAGAGAAGAATATAAAAAAAATATTCTCTTTTGGGAGGAAAAATGGGGGAATGATTGGAGTAAGTGATTCCCAAAATGGGGAAATCCCCGGTATGGGAACCAAAAATGGGGTAAAGGTTGGAGTCTTGGAGATGCCCTAAGCTCAGGGATGAACCAGTGCGACCTTTGAACATAAATCAAAATTGGCTGATTGGACAACATCAATCAACGAAGATTAACTCGCCTTTTTTACATGTTATCATGGCAATACTCTCCCTCCTCTTTGGCTATAATTTCAGCTTTCAAAATTATTCCATGTCACTTAAGTGAAGCTGTATTTTCCTGGTGATTAGAAGGAAGAACCACATGCAGTTTATGTACAAAGACAGGCATAACAAGCATAAGAAATCTGAAGCTAATTTGCCTCTTTGAGATTTGTGCGATTCTCTCTTACCAAGAAAATATAGGTTTTAAGAGCACACTGATGAGAGTACATGGTTAAATGCTTGTCTATTGAACAGGAATGGTCTAGCCATATCAAAGGAAAGTAAGATAGAAAATTTGAATCAACTTTTACCAGAGCAAAAAACCCGAAACCTCACTTATCACTTATATTTAAGCCAATCCATGGGTAAGAAAGAGGAGCTGCATAGGAAAAAAGGTTGGCTTGGAAAAATATAAGTTAAACGTAATTTTCCTCTCCAAGGATCTCACTTCAAATAAAAATAATTCACAAAATCACATCCCTCTGTGTGTGGGGGGAGGTTCTCTATGATCATCTCTTCACATGATAGCAGCAACTATCTCTGCTTTTCCCTGGTTTACCTCTTCAGAGATATAAACAACAGCTGAGGTTGAAACTCGAATCACGCCTTTGAAAAATTACACAAAGGTATGGATACCTGCATCAGTCATTTCCATCAATCAACAACAAAGACAGCTAACTGCAACTAACGATTTGAAGCGAGAAAAACGACCTGGGCTACAAGCTAGGGAGGGCAAGGGCTAAAAGCAAACACACTCAGCTTTCTTCCTAAGCAATTGCCAGTTGGAAAAAAAGGATTTAGATGGAGATGCTAGCATTTCAAGTACATTTGGATTAGATATAAATCAATACAATGATTTTACATTTACGAGTAATTGGAAAGGAAACGAGTTACACAAAAATCACAGATATGTTTTTGAGAAGTAAGATAATTTGGAAATTAATCAAAGGAATTTGTAAGGGACCTTACTTTACTTTTACTTTCATTTTATCAATATCCTGACTCCTGATTTACTACCATCCTCTCTTTCCCCATTTCTACTCTACTTCAACTCCTTCCCATCCCAGGTACTTTACACACAAATGATATAAATATTTATTACCTTTAATAAGTAGATTTCATCCAGAAGAAAAACTCACATAAGATGAATACCACACCTTTTTATTTTATTTTATGAAGTAAGAGATATCATTAATGGCATCAAGTAGATGCAATTAGTACAAAAGATATCAAATGCAAACGATGAATACCACACATTTAAGGGCAAAATAATGAAACTTGAAACAATTGATGCACCCATTCACCATTTAACTTCAGTCAAAGGTTTTAAGTCATGATTTCTTTTGGAAATACCCCTGGAAGAAATGATGTAAGAAGCATCTCTTTTTCCTTGCAAATAAAATAATGTGTGTTTGTGTAGACAATGAGTGTCTGGCCATGTAAACAACAACAACTACTACTACACCTCAATCCCGAACAAGTTAGAGTCGCCAATATGAATCCTCACTTCTTTCATTAAGCTACACTCATATCATCGTCATTACCAAAATAAAATAAAAGTGAACGAAAATAAGATAATATATAAATAATAATTTATAATAATATTGATAGTTCTCTACCAAGTCTAAAACCTATTCTCAACTAGTGGATATCACCTAGTTGAGGCCATGTACATGTGAGGCCGAAAAGCTTTTCTTTCCTGGATCTTAATGAACCAAAAGACTATGCTGGACACAAAAACCTAACACACAAACGAGAATCCGTTTACTAGGATTAACAAGAGCCTGCACTTACTCATCCTGTTGGTTCTTTTACTGGGGTTGGAGTAGTTCACAATCGTCAAAATTTCTGCTGATCAAGCCCTAATTAAGACTCGTGAGTTGTATGAACACTACAGATTTCGTAAGTTCCAGGAGCATGAAATCTCCTCACTCTATCTAAGGTATAAGCAACAGAAAATGAAAAGATAAGGAGGTAGGTGTTTAAATAGTACCTATCTCGGAAGAGGGTCTCCTGACAACTCAGTGGAGGTATGCGTCTCCGTACTTTGCTTCATTTTGAGCTCCTCTTCATATTTCTTCAATCTCTCGTTCCACATTTCCTACAATCATAAATTACAGTGATTTAGATAGATAACTGTGCTTATGCTTCAAAATAATTGAAGTAATTGAACATATAAAATGAAGAAGATCAGAAAACCTTGTACTTGAGTTCAGCACGATGCATAGCATAGAATCCAAGTACGCCTCCGAGGATGGTTCCAGTTATTATTCGAACATAACCCCATCTCGGCGATCTCATCGGCGTCGCCATTTGACTCTCCCCTTTGTTCCACGAATCCTAACTCTGAGATTGTTCAAAAAGATAAGTACTATTAACTGTGAATTTTAGGGATGGCGACGGGGCAGGGCAGGTTAGGCGGGGCGGGGAAGGCTTTGACCCTTTTAATATTTTGACTCGCCTTGCCCTGCCTTATTTAGGCCTCATTTGTTTTTGTTAAGATTAAGACGTCTGAATCTGAATGCACGTCTGAATATTAAG
>ML298288.1:0-27879 GCA_005239495.1 Nicotiana undulata | reverse complement strand
CTTCCCCTTAGGCGATTTTGAAGATTTCCATCACCATAGCTCCATAGGTAAGTGATTCCAACTTTATTTTCGTCCATTTATCTTCAACAACCACTAGAATCTAGGCCTAGAAATCCTAAAATCAAAGTAAAAATTAGGGGTTTTGGGTAGAGTTAGGGTTTATGGGATTTTGGGTAATTCAACCTCAATTTGGGGTTGGATTTAAAAACAAAGTATATATTTGAACTCGAGGGGGTATGGGTAATCGGGTTTTGGTCCGAGTGTCGTGTTTGGACCAAGCGGGCCCAGGGTCAAATTTTTGTATTTTTGGAAGAATGCTAGGAATTGTGTATTTAGGCTATGAGATTGTATTAATGAGTCATTATTGATGTTACTAAGTTANTAGAAGCTTGAATTGCTATTTTTGGACCCGAGGTAAGTGTCTTGCCTAACTTTGGTGAGGGAATAGGTATTGTGTCCTATGTGCTATGTGTGTTATCATGTTCAATGCATAGGTGAGGTGACGAGTACCTATTCATTGTGTGTCAAGTATGCCCGTGAGTTCGTTTTGCTCAATTACTTGTTATTACCTCAATGATCAATGTGCTATGAAGTAGTTCTTTTGGGAAGTTATGTACTCGTAAGGAATTGGTTATAGCTGAGACCCTTGCCGGGCAAATGTTTTGATTTTGTTTGTTATTCCCCATGTCGGGTGGTTATGAATTGAAATTTCGGTAATTGATTTCCTTGCCAAGTTGTTATTTGTTGTTGATATTACTTGGGTGAGGAAGAGAGTAAAGCACGAAGGGTGATGCCGTGCCATTCATTCATATCATTCATTCAGTTATTTTATTATTGCAATGCGAGGAAGAGAGTAAAAGCACGAAGGGTGATGTCGTGCCATTCATTTTATTTATTTATTATTGCAATGTGAGGAAGAGAGTAAAGCACGAAGGGTGATGCCGTGCCATTCATTCATATCATTCATTCAGTTATTTTATTATTGCAATGCGAGGAAGAGAGTAAAAGCACGAAGGGTGATGCCGTGCCATTCATTTATCTGTTTATTTATCGTATTAGATATCTCATCCGCTTCATACTTGTTTCCCCCTTACTTGTTCCCGTATTACTTGTTTATCTGTTACTTCCCTGCTATATTTTTGGTAGAACTGTACATGTAGGTTATATCGTTGTCGTGTCTAGCCTCGCCACTACTTCGGCCGGGGTTAGGCTCGGCACTTGCTCAGTACATGGGGTCGGTTGTACTGATGTTACACATGCACTTCTTTATGCTGTGCAAATCCCGCAGCCGGACCCGATGGACACTGATAGAGGGAGTATCCTTCAGTCCACTTCGGAGATTTCAAGGTAGACCCGCAGACGTTCGTGGGCCTTGGCGTCTCCTCTACCCTTATCTTTCTATTCTGTCTTGTTTTGTTCTTAGTTCTGAGACAGTTATGTATTATTTCTTCAGACCTTGTATTTAGTAATTTCATAGACAGTCCGTGAGTTAGTGACTCCAGGTCCTGGGATATTGCTAACGAAATGTATTATTTTTATTTTTATTTAGTTAAAGAAGTATCTACTTTCGCACTTAAAAGGAATATAAATAGTTCTAGTTATTTCTGTTATTAGTGTTAATATATTAATGTAATTGTGTACGTTGGCTTGTCTAGCGGGCTCAACGTTAGACGCAGTCACGACCTGTAGGTGGATTTTCCAGTCGTGATACAAATGAACATGTAACCTCCTACACATGTGCTATCAAAGAGAACGACTTGGAGGGTGATGAGATCGAGTATGTCTTGTTGAAGAAGTTCGGAGAGACCCTGTCGAACAGAGTTATGATATGGTATCATAACTTACCTCATAATTCTATTGACTCATTTGCTATGCTTGCATATTCTTCCGTGAAAGCACACGCAGGGGCCATCAAGGTCGAGACAAGTAAGTCAGATCTTTTCAAAGTAAAATAGAAGGATAATGAGATACTTAGGAAGTTCGTGTGCCAGTTTCAAATGAAACAGATGGACCTGCTACCGGTCGCTGACGATTGGGCAGTTCAGGTTTTCACCAAAGGACTCAACATTTGGAGCTCGTTGGCTTCACAAAAATTGAAACAGAACTTGGTAGAATATTCGGCTGTCACTTGGGCCAAAGTCCATAATCGGTATCAATAGAAAATCAGGGTCGAATATGATCAGCTTGGGGCCCCTTCCGGGTCCGTGTATCCCGTCAGAACCATCAACAGAGTCAAGAGAGACATCGATCGCAAACCGAGAGCAAACAAGGATTGATATCAATCGTACCATGGAGACTGAAGAAGCAGCGGGTCTAGGAGAAACTCTTTGAGAAATTCAAGGAGAAGTGATCGAGGTTAGAGCAGCCAGGGACTCGTGTGCAAAAACAGATTCGACAGGTTCATCAGACCTAAAGAAGCACCGAGATTAACAGAGTACAACTTCAACACTAATGTTGCCGCTGTTATATCTCCCATCGAACGCATCAAAGATACCAAATGGCCTAGACCTTTACAGCCTGATCCATATATCCCGAAGGGATCCCAACCTAATGTGCAATTATCACGGCACTTATGGCCACAGGACAAAAGAATGCCGACAATTAAGAGAGGTGGTGGCTCGTCTATTCAACAATGGGAATCTTCGAGAGTTTCTGAGTGATTGGGCCAAGAACCACTTCAAGAACATGGATTCTAATAAGCAGACCGAGCAAGAGAAACCTCAACACATCATTAACACGATCATTAATGGGATCGACATTCCCAGGGGTCGATGGTGAAATGCACCAAAGTATCTATCACGAGGGAAAAACGGACTCGGGAATACGTACCAGAAAGAACCTTGTCTTTCAACGACAAAGATGCCGAGGGGATCATTCATCCCCACAACGACGCAGTAATATCGGTACTCGTAAATAAAACTCGAATTAAGCTTGTGTTAATTGATCTGGCTAACTCAACCAAGATCATCAGATCAAGGGTCGTGGAACAACTCGGATTACAAGACCAGTTCGTGCCTGCGGCTCGACTCCTGAATGGGTTCAACATAGCATGCAAGACTACTAAAGAGGAGGTAACGTTACAAGTGAACGTCTGTAGAATCATGCAGGAAGACAAATTCCACGTAATCGATGGGGATATGAGATACACCGCTTTGCTCAGGAGGCCATGGATTCATAACATGAGAGCAGTGCCCTCGACACTGCACCAGGTGCTAAATTTCCTAAAACCATGCGGAGTCAAAATAGTTTTTGGAGAACGACCAGCCGCCAAGGAAATGTTCGTTGTCAATGAAGTGATCCCAACATCTACAATCTTAACATTGGAGGATCCGAACCAGATGGTCAAAGATGGGGCCAAATAACAATCACTGATACCAACCTCGACATAATCAGAGGAACGAGGGGTAGAAGAGGACGATGACTATGGGGTCCCCAGATCTTTCGCAGCCCCCGATGACTCTGACACTACAAAATAAACGGTCGAGGAACTAGAGCAAGTCGTACTGAGTAAACACTTGCTCGATCGAAAGGTATACCTGGGCACGGGGATGAACCCCGAGCTCAGGAAAACTCATTCAATTTCTTATAGCTAACGAATATTGTTTCGCTTGGTCCCCCCTTGATATGACAGGGATTCCGCCGGAGATAACCACTTCCATATATAGAAAAGAAATAGAAAGAGATAGACTAGAAACGGCATCTGGTATGTAAGTGACACCAAAGGGATATTAAATGAATGGATTTGGGATATGGATAGAATATAATGAAATAGAGCCACTTTGAGGTTCCCTCTGAAATGAGGCATGTAAGGGAGACACTACGAAGAAGTTCCGGGTATCGAGGTTCGGTTTATTTGGAAAAGAGGTCAATCTTAGGGGAGACTTCGGTCATTCAACTTTAGCTTCTGAAGGAGGAATCATGTCACTTGGAATTTCGGAAAGTGAATCCTCTCTTTCAGATCCTGGCCTTGTTTTTGGAAAGGAAGGAATGCAGGGAATAAGTCTTTCCTTTCCACTGGTTCTTGAAAGCTATCAATCCCCACTTCTCCCTCTCGCATCGGTTCTGCATCAAATGATGATCCCATGCGAAAACTTTCTCTTTTATTGGCGCCCAATAGGTAGGCTATTAGATTGAGTCGAAAGCCTACCAACGCATAAAGGTTCTGATTCGAGCGAGAGCCCAAACGGGTGAACAAATTAAGCGTAGACCCCAAGTTCCACCCGGTCAGGCAGAAGATGAGACCCCAGTCCGAGGTCGAACATGCTTTCATCAAGGACGAGGTATCTAAACTCCTTAAAATAGGGTCCATTCGGGAGGTTAAATACCCGGATTGGTTAGCAAACGTAATGGTAGTCCCTAAAAAAGGAATCAATTAAGAATATGGATAGACTCTAAGGATTTGATAAGGCATGTCCTAAGGACTCCTTCCCTTTGCCGAATATCGATCACATGACCGATGCCACGGTCGACCACGAGATCCTCAGTTTTCTCGATGCCTACTCCGGGTACAACCAAATACGGATGAACCCGGGTGATAAGGAAAAAAACTCCTTCATCACTAGGTACGACACGTATTGCTATAACGTAGTGCCATTTGGATTAAAAAAATGTCGGTGCCACCCACCAACCTTCGACACTTCAATGTCGGGGACTTGGTGTTAAGGAAAGTCACACTAAGTACCCGGAACCCGAACGAAGGGAAGTTGGGACCAAACTGGGAAGGTCCTTATCAAGTTATCGAGATCGTCGGTAAGGGATCGTACAAACTCGAAACAATGAATGGTGAGAAACTACCAAACAACTGGAACATAACTCACTTGAAGCGATACTACTACTAAGGTACGACCCCATTCATTCCTTTTTTTATTTGCGTTCCGAACTAACATTTTTAGGCAATCATCAAAGAACGATAAAATTTTAAAGCTTGAAAGCATGCGTTGCACTCTTTTTCCCTTGAACTGGTTTTGTACCAAATGGGTATTCCAACAAGGTTTTTAACGATGCAACAATAACTCGTGCTAACTTAGAATTGAAGTCCAGTTACGAATTAGTATCGAAGATCACGACAACAGAATTCGAGGCCTCTCTACGATCGGTCCAGAACACTAGGGGAAAATACCCTCGGATAACACTTTAGCAAGGAAAGAAACTTTGCGATTGAATGGTCTCGGCCCGATCGAAAGGATTTACTGTAAGGGCCAAACGGTTAAATGAACCGTTCCCACATAGACTGCTCGAGCCCTGGCATAAAGCTTGTACATATCTGTAACTATTACGCACAAAAATAAACAGAATTCTCTACCTTGCGGATGAATATCTTGCCCTTTACAAAAATTCCTTCTTTTCTCCTATGGAGTGCCATACATCTGATAGCCTAAAGGTATCGAGCCCAAGGTCCTCCTTCATCCGGGTTCAAATGATCATTCCCACTCGGGGACTACCGTCCAAAGACAAACTCGGACGGCACAAGACCTATTAGGCAGCGTCCCAACCTTAAAGGTGGGGCTATCCCCATTCGGGGGCTGTTATCTTAGGCAAGCCCGAATAACTCGAGGTGATAAGACCACTGGGAAAAACCCAAACTAAAGGCTACGACCATATTAAAACGGCTCGGAGACGTCCGAGACACGTAACAAAAAAGAAGACCTTCAAAATTTCTTAACTGGTTCTAAAGGCTACCCTCGGCAAACTATAATCTAAAAAAAATTATAAGTACTTTAGGGAAAAGTTCAGGTCATACTGAACCCCCATGATGCCTTAAACAGAATAATGTCGAAGGCAAGGCTTGTTCGAACCTCCGAACATAACCTAACTATTTCTTGCTAAGGCAATTCGATCTTTGCAAACATAAAGAATAAAGCAAAGAGAAAAAAAATTCAGAAGTTGTCGAGGGGAAAAGGAAGCCTTGTATTATATATACATAAAGTCTTTACAAAGGCCAAACGACCTTAAGAAAAAAGTACAAAAATACAAAAAATAAAGAAAAATGTACGAGGCACTTAAACGGCCTAGTGTTCACCGGAGCCAACCTCGTCGCTAGAGTCTTCGGAGTCTCCTCCACCCTCGGATTCGCTCAACCCTCGGAGCCTTTGTCATCCTCGGGATAAGCCAACTTATTGGCCTCGGCTTCGAGCCCCTTAGCATTATCGATTTCGGCTGACAAGTCAAAACCTCCCTATGGGATTACTGCTTTGCATGCTAGACGATATCCTTCGTCCGATCCTGGGCCGCCTCAGCCTCGACCTTATATTGACTCACCATCTTGTTGGCATCGACTTTACCCACAATGATACCGACTTGGACATTTGAAGATCCTTGGAAAGATTGTCTCGATCAGAGACGGCCGCACTTAGCTGAGACTGGAACTCATCAACCTTTTTGGCCTGTACCTCAGCCTTTTCCTTTGTTTCTCAAAGCTGGGCCTCAGCCAAAGTTAGCTGCACCCGCGCAGTCTCCTTTTCCGAGGCCAGGTGGTCCATCCTGCCCCGGTCCATCGACCTTGATAGCATCCATCTCATCTCGAAGTTGGTGGATCCGATTGATTTTCTATTGGACCTACGGATTCTGACTGTTAGTCACCAAGTCTAGCTCATTGTCACTAACCTCAAATATTTTTACCTGCTCGACCAAGTCGGCATGCTCCTTCCGAGCCACCTCCAGCTCAACTTGGAGGTTCTTAGCCTCCCTTTCACGCTGCTCGCTGAGAAGTTTGTAAGTATCTCTCTTCTCAGTGAGCCCTCGGACCTCGGCCTAAAGCTGGTTCAACTCGTCCCCATATTGGAGAAAAGTCTCATGATGAAGCACCGAGTCCTGCAGATAAAAAGAAAAATGTTAGTATTATCTACAAAGTAGTCTAAGTATGAATTGAAGTCATCAAGAGATATTTGATGTTACTCGGTCTAACACCTATTATGCTTCATTGAACATGCAAGGTGCGTCTATCTCATTCATCTTATCTTTATCTTCCTCGTTCACCAAACATCGAAGGTATCTGGCTACCTTTACGGGGGCGGAGAGGACCCGGGTATCCTCTAAAAAGGAGATGACGATCGACTGCTTCCGATCGGGATCCACACTTAAAGCTGGGAACCAGTTGACCAGTTTCGAGCTTGAAGAAGGCCCGCTTGTTCCCTAAAAAGGACTCTTCTTCGGCACCCCAGGTCACCCAACCTGGTGAAGTCCTCCGTGGAGGTAGAATCTACGCCATCAAAAAGGCGCGAAAGGGATCGTCCACTCAGTGGGCCCTTTGTTGGAATGTTCTTTCACCGTCTAAGCCTCGTTGTACAGGGACTCAGTGAACGAATCTATCACACCAAGTGCTTCCTTTGGGGCGTTGCCCAAATCCTGAGAAGCTTCGGCCACGGCCTCCTCGTCAGCCTCCCTAACTTGAGGCATATCAACCTCACCTCTCTCCAGTTCGAAGTCCCATTGCCTTTAGAGTCGTGACGATACTCGGACTACAGATTGAAGGCTTCTTTTTCTTGTTCTTTTTCGACTCATCCCTCAGCCGGTATAGTAAGTCCAAAGATGGTGCTTGGGAGCTAATGCTTTCTTTTGATTTTCGCACCAGCCTTTGACTTGGTTTCTTTTTTTTCCGAGCTCGTAGAACTCAAATCCCTCTTCCTTTTCTTCTCTCCACCCTGTCTAGGAACATGGGACTTAGGGTGGAATTTCTCGCCACCGGATGAAGGCCTCAGTGTGATGTCCTTGGATAAACCTTCAAAAGGAAATGAAACAAGTGAAAGCTTAATGACACGAGAGAAACTCAAATGTTACTTGCACAGAAAAGGAATCTCACCATGAGAACGGGCCTACCACCGGCCTTTTGAAAGTTCGCGCCATAAGCGCTCAAAATACGACCTTTGTAACACGATGCGCTAGACCCACTCCTTGAGTCGATGGAATGCATTCGGGACCCAGGTGTCATCTGCACCACCACAAAACATCGATTTACTAGCCCGACACGTGAGCTTGATCAGCCCTTCCCCCCACCCCCACCCCTCCGAAAGATTCAGGTACTGTATAGGCGCATGAGGTGGTCGATAGTGAACGTGCATCCATCAATCTTGCTCGCGAAGAACCGAAGAAGAATCATGATCCTCCAGAATGAAGGGTGAATTTGATCGAGGAATACCTCGTATCTTTAGCAGAAGTCGATGATGACCGGTTCCAATGGGCCCAGCGTAAAGGGATAAGTGTATACACTTAAATATCCCTCGACGTGGGTGGTGATGTATTCATCGGGTCCGGGAACCACCACATGCTTGTCAACCCAGTTGCAATCCTTTTTTATCGTAGGGAGGACTTCTCTAGTGATCGAGCATATATATCTCGAGACCTCCTCACACCGGCCTTGTATTGGGGAAGATTATTCAACCTTGAAATCGATGGTTACCGAGCATCCTCAATGGACGAGCATCTTCAATGCGGGTTCCGGTATTGGTTCCTCGTCAGTAGTATGGGAAACAGTCTCCTTGGTATTCGGCCGCGAGGTAGAAGGAGTTTCTTTTTCGGGAACGGTTTTTTGAAGTCTTCACCATTTCTTTGAAAATGGAGGGAAAATAAGGAAAAAGAGAAAGTTAAAGTAGTACACTTAATGGTTTGGGATGAAGACGAACAAATGTTCTTATAAAAGATCTCAAATAACGGAGATATAAGTGCAAGAAAGTATTAAGATACGAGGGCATAAGGTTTGGATGTAAAGTTTTAATTAACAAAGGAGGGTGTATTTATAGTTTTTCAGCGACGGTTCGCATCCAGGAGTGGTCGACCGTCAACTCACAAGAATTTAATGCCATTAAGACTTGATTGATGAGACGTTTCATCAGTTTTGTCGTTTCTGTCGCGGGGTATCGAAGTAAGAATCGGGAGTTCATGTCGTTTCTCGTCGTCTACTCTCCGAGAGACAAGGGGACTATCTGTATACGGTCGAAATCGATTTCGCCTACGACATGGAAGGCGAGGTTCGGAACATGGCAATATAAGACTGAAGATTGACCCCAAGTTCCACCGGGTTAGAACACGGGGTTAGAACGCCTGCCTTCGAGAACATTGAGTCCGTGATCCCGCAATCAACCCTAGCCCTTAACGAGTTCGAAAAAACATTGTTAGCATAACCAACAGAAGACCGAAATATCCGTGATCGGTCGGATATTACGACGGTAATCTCGGCACGTATCAATGAAGAACCGACAATCAGCAAATCAAGAGATATTTTTACCTTTTATAGAATTGTACCTAAAGTTGGACTCCTCCACTATATAAAGAGGTTCTGAAAATTTATTGTACACATTGTAACACGCATTACAAAGCAATACATTATTATTTTTTTCTTTAAGTTCTTGTTCTTCTATATCTTGATACCGTTCGAAGTGCCTTCGACTCGAGGGTGATTAACCTTCGCAGGTTGTGACTGTTCAATTCGTATGGTTTGGGTTTACTCTATCATTATTTATTCCAATTGCAACTTAATTTATCATTTTGTATCAAGTTAATTCGTATATCCTTAAAACCACTTACAAATTTAATTATTACCGATAATAAGGATAAATACTAACGCATGAGGTGGTGATTATCCAACAACTTTTAAGGAGCCAAGAAAATCCACCTTCCACTCAACACCTTCATGTCTTTCGTATGTCATCTTTAACAACTTTATTAGGTGTCATTCCTAAATATGCATGCGTTACTCCCATATTTTACCTCGTCCTAACGCGTGAGATAAAATTTTCCTCTTCATTCCTAGAAGTAGGTGTTACTATTACACCTTTACATATAGGAGTATTAGTGGGTGAAAGTAATGGTTCAGAAAATGAAAGTTAATTTCAGGCATTTTGGTATATACTAGAGAAGGAACATATAGATAGACGGAGTGGACGAGAGCTAGATACATCTATCTCTTCCATTCTTTCACAAACAACCAAAAGTCCAAAACTACTTGATAGACACAAAATTATTTCTAGTCGGAGATACCTTCAATTGGAAGGCTAGTAATGAAAGGACATTTTCTACATTATTTTCCCTTTTTATGATCCTACCTTTTTCTTTACGCCTGATAAATTTATTTTTATAAGTAAGAAATATGCTTTTTACACATAATATATATATATATATATTATAAATGGGAAGATCAAAAGTGAAAATTAAATTACTATATTACCCAATTAAAACTAAGTGACGATTTTACCCTTCTCTTAAACAATATGTTCATAATAATTTTATATCAAAAAGTAAAACCTTACAATAAATGATAAATTTGTTTTACCCTACCAAAGTACTCATGTAATGTTAATACACTAAAAGCAACCAACAATAAATTAAGAATTTGAGGAGTTACAATTAATCATATACTATGAACCAGATTCTCTTAAATGCAAATTGTATATCAATGGTTTTTCTTTGTACAAAAACGTACTCTACATATATGTCTCTTCAATAGTTATTTGTAAGCTTTTAGGTTTAACTACATATATGTCTCTTCAGTTGCTATTTGTAATCTTTTAAGTTTAACTGATATGAATTTCAATATCATTTTGTTTAACTAAATCGGAGAGCAAATGAAAGGATAATAATCTCATCACTTATGTTGATATAATGAATAATACATTCATGAAATAACATCTTTTCTCTATATTGCATGCTCAATTTATCTCTCTCATTTCACTTATTATCTTTTTTGATAAGACTATTTATTTAAAGATTTCAATAGAAAAGCCACGTGTAAGATTATGTCTTCAGAATTCGTGGCAATAGCAGAGACGAAAAGATTAATGTTCGACCATGTCTGATAGAAATTTTAATTCCATTACTTTCAACAACGAGTAATATCAAGGTTATACGATGTCATACTTTTGGTGCAAATCTAATCTGCTAGAAAAATGAAAGTGAGTTTTCTATTTTCTAACCAAATATTCTATTCACATAATTCAAAATTAGTTACTTGTATTGTTGTAAATTGAATTATTCTTGTCCCTTGGAATATATCATTAACACCTTCTTTTTTATTGTATAATTTTATTTATTTTCAACAAATACAGTACAAATATAGGTTCATTTTTGTTTCTTGCTTCTTACTTATCATGTAAATCATGTTAGTTTAAGAGTTAGCTCTAGCACATGAATTTAGTTGGTAGAGTTTTGTTTTCATCAAGTTTGTGGTTATGAGATTTTTGTCTTCGGAGAAAAATTGGTTAGCGGGATGCTTTTGTAGACAATTGAACATACCTCTCGAGGCTAGCTTTACTGCGATGTGCATCGATACATATGAAATGTGTGTCTTTCTAACTTGAGTTTTTATTCTTTGGCTCGGCCATTAAAATTCTTTTTTCCGGATAATTTCTTATTTGATTGTGTAGTTGGTATTGTAAAAAGATCTTGTCATATACATTTGGCTATCTTATGATTAATTTGGTATCAACGGTACTTCTTAAGTTCAAATCTCTTGTCATTATAACCCTCTCATGTATGGTCTTTCTGGTTGAAGTTTGTGGAACATACACGTGGCGAATTTCAATAAGCTGGGCACAAGGTAGAACTTCTTGCAATATTGTACTTTTAAAAGTGTATTTTTGGTTTGTCGATGACTAATTTATATCATTTATGTTTTGCTTTAGCTTTCTTGGTTCCGAGATAAAAACATAATCTTATGACAAATTTTTTCCCTCAACTATAACCGTAAAAGAAACTAAGACGATCATTAAAAGGTCCGGAGAATAACAAATGAGCACTTTGATATTGTAGCTACGCAATAACGAAAAAACCCGACCAAAATAATGTAATTAAATATACACGAAGAATATTGTATGTGAGGAAATGTTAGGTAAGCCAAGACCAAGACATATTTTCACCTCATAAACTAAAATAATGTGATTATAAATAACAACTAAGTCAATATAATGATTCATCTTTTTTCATATAGAGAAAGTTTTCAATTAAAATTTGAATTACTTTGAATTTGAGATATGATCACTTAAGTAGCATGTATTCTCACTCAAATGAGCTAAAACTATTAATATGTATAATTTGTAAAAGTATATCAGAAATACTCTTTGAACAATAGTATTATGTAATTTAAATTTATATATTTTATCTAAATTTTATAAAAATAATTTGAGATACACGTGAAATGTATGTGTCCAGAACTGAAAAAAAGAATTACCATCACTTATATGATGGTGAAGATTAATTAAGGGGCTCAACAAGTCACGAGTTGACCCGCAACCCAAAGGGAATGACCGTTTTTCTCGCTGTCACTTTAACTTGGTGAGTGCGCCCTTCCACTAAAGGCAAATAGGTTACTGGTAGAAATGTTAATCTCCAAGAAAATCAGTAACTTTAAAAGATTATAAACTAAAAACAATGAACCAGAAACGAACTTTTACTTGATTATAATTATATAAAAAATATCACTATTTTGGACACTGTAATCGATTACATTTACTTTATGGAGTGGCCATTAGTAGAAAAAATGATTTATATAATTCATTTTGTGTATCCTACAAGTTTTGAGAAGCTTCAATAAGGTATATTGCCTTTGACTTAGGGGCCTAGGTTAATAGCATGATACACGGATAAAAACTCACCATCAATCATTCATACTATCATTTGATTCTCCTGGACCCCAAAAATAAAAGAATAGACAATCATAGGAGAAACCCTCCCATTTGAAATGGAACTACATAAAATATAAAAATAATAGGTATATAAAAATGATTAAAGAAACAAGAATTACCCACACGACTCTCCTATAAAAAGGTGAAGGAATCAGCTCAGTCTGCAATTTACTCCCAATGTTCCTTTAATCTCCTTGCACCCCTCCAATTTTATCCATTTTCTCTCGGTTCTCAGGAGTTGATCTATTCCTCAAGAAACATAAAAATACCAAAAGAAGAAGAAGTTAAGTATGGACCTTCCCCATACACAACAAGATACAAAATCTATTCCAGATGCCTGGGATTACAAAGGACGACCTGCTCTTAAATCACTCTCTGGTGGTTGGGCTAGTTCCGCCATGATTTTAGGTGACTTCGTCTTTTCTCTTCATTTTGCACTTTTTTAATCATCTGGTATCCCAAATCTATTGTTCTGTATGATCATGTCAGATAGGCTCAAAACCTCGAGCCCACGACATGACCTTCGATGTCAATACTTGATCTTTTAACATAGAGTCATACGTTGTATGTATAATATATAACAGGAGTTGAGGCAGTGGAGAGGCTAGTAACACTAGGCATTGCTGTAAACCTGGTGGTGTACTTGACTAAAACCATGCACTTGGGCAATGCTAATGCCGCAAACATTGTTACTAACTTTATGGGAACTTCCTATATTCTCACTTTGCTTGGTGGCTACATTGCTGATACTTTCATCGGAAGGTTAGTACGCTCCTCCATATATAAACAATTCAGTGGCGGGTTCGTCCAAACTCAGTATTTTTTATACAAAGTTTAAATTTATACGTGAAAAACTAATTATGTTCTCTTAGCATGTTTTAATTTCTTCTTGGTTTAATCGTTGCAGGTATCTTACCATTGGCATCTTCGCCACTGTTCAAGCTATAGTAAGTTTCAATGTTTTAAAATTTCAATCTAGTTTTCTTAAACCACTTCACTCACCTTTAGAGTTCTAAAATGTAGGAACTAATTAAATAATAGCCACGAATCAGCCTTTTTTTCCTTTTACGTACGAATTAATACCCAGGGTAGAGGTAAGACTGCGTATATCCTACCCTCCTTATACCTCACTTGGTGAGATTATACCGGATAATTATTGTTGTTGTATGGATTAATACGTATGCTTCTTTTCTCGCACATAATTGGTAGTATATGCGAAAAAAGTGATTGCGTGGACAAAAGCATTTTATCTAAGTTCCTATGAAATGGATCACACACAAGAGGAAGAGGTATAGCTATGAATTTAATAATAAGTCATTTACAGAGGAGTACAAATTGCAGAAAAATCAAACAGATCTAATTTAATAGGAGTAAATGATAGTACTGTATAAAACTTTACACTATCATAATACAATAAATTAAAACTATTACAGATTGCCTTTACTAAGTATTGTATAAATTAGTAGCCTTAAAAATGAAACAGTAAACCAATATTAATGAGTAATAAATTTAGAAACATACAAAATTACATTAATACTGTTTCTTCTTTTGAAAGTACTAATTAAATTTTCTTTTATTGCTGTGATGAATAGGGTGTCACAATTTTAACAATATCCACCATAATCCCAAGCCTACGACCTCCAAAATGTGAACTAGGAAGCTCAACATGCATCCCAGCAAGCGGCAAACAACTTGCCGTCCTTTACACCGCCCTATACATGACGGCTCTAGGCACCGGCGGCTTAAAATCCAGCGTCTCCGGCTTCGGTTCCGACCAATTCGATGATTCCGACGAAAAGGAAAGAGGCCAGATGATAAAATTCTTCAGCTGGTTCTTTTTCTTAATAAACGTAGGAGCGCTAGCTGCAGTGACAGTACTAGTGTACATTCAGGATAAAGTGGGAAGAGAATGGGGTTATGGTATATGCGCTTGTGCTATTATTGTTGGACTTGTCGTGTTCTTGAGTGGCACAAAGAAATATCGTTTCAAGAAACTTGTAGGGAGTCCATTGACCCAAATTGCTTCAGTGTTTGTTGCTGCTTGGAGGAAAAGACATCTGAAATTGCCATCTGATTCTTCTTTTCTATTCAATGTTGATGATATTATTGGTGAAGATAACAAAAAGAATAAACAGCAGTTGCCTCACAGCAAGGAGTTCCGGTAAGTTATCCTACAACGTAACGTTCTAAAGTTAATATTATAGTTACACTCAAATATACAATACTTAGTAAAAGTTTTAATATATATATATAGATATAAAGTCTATGCAAAAGTTATTGTATTCAAGTGAATCCGTAACCTATCTTTTAGATAAGTTCCTGCCATCATTAGCTCTTGAATTTTACTCCTTTTGATGTTAGGGATGGATGTAGCACTCCGGTGACGGGTTCAATTGAACCCATAGTTTTTGACGCGTAGTATAAAGTAACGTGTAAAAATTCACCAAAACTATAATAAATAGTAGATTGAACCCATAGTTTCGAAAATATAATGGGTTCAATGCTAAGAACCCTAAAGGTTGAACTTACAAAATTTAAATCCTAGATCTGCCTCTAAAGGCGTGACGTAAATATTTTTAAAAAGTTTCATCAAAACACTATCCGATTTGCTAAACATTATTAACAATCTTTCGGAGAATATTTACAGCAGTTCACCCAAATACCAAAAAACTTGTTCAATGAATATGCAAATTTATCCTAGCATCTGTTCGGGTGGGGGGGGGGGGGGGAGTGTAATTAAGAAATTAACTCTTGTATGTCTAGTAAACTATTTAAAAATTGGGTATAACAGTACTCTTGCATTATATTTTAACAGTATGAAGTAGTTATAGTGTAATAATTAAGTAGCTATAATTGTACAAAAGAAAAGTTGGTGCAACTGGAAAAATTATTTTCATGGTAGGCCAATCTTTGATAGCCATTTATATCGGTAGGCCAATCAACCTATTCACCAGCAGTAGTCTCCAAGCAAATCCAAAAATTATTTCAATTATGCTGACTGTTTTTTTTCTTCTTCCAATAATTACATTTTTCCTGTGACTTTAATTTTGTTTAATTAATTTATTTTGCAGTTTCTTGGACAAGGCAGCTATTAAAGAAGATGACAGTGAATTTTCTGGGACAACCATATTGAATAACTGGAATTTAGCAACTTTAACCGATGTTGAAGAAGTTAAATTGGTAATCAGAATGTTACCAACATGGGGTACAACCATTATGTTCTGGACTGTCTATGCTCAAATGACAACATTTTCTGTGTCACAAGCTACTACAATGAATCGTCATATTGGTAAATCCTTTGAAATTCCAGCTGCCTCACTCACTGCTTTCTTTGTTGGAAGTGTTCTTTTGATGATTATTTTCTATGATCGGATCATGGTTCCGATTTGTCATCGATTCTTGAATAATCCACATGGTTTCACCCCGTTGCAACGTATTGCTATAGGCTTAGTCAGTTCAATTTTTGCAATGATAGCCGCTGCTTTAACAGAAGTGAAAAGATTAAAGGTTGCGAAATTACACGGATTGGCCGACGATCCGAATGCCATAGTTCCTATGAGTGTGTTTTGGTTAGTTCCACAATTCTTGCTTGTTGGTGGAGGTGAAGCTTTTACTTACATTGGACAACTTGATTTTTTCTTAAGGGAATGTCCTAAAGGGATGAAGACTATGAGTACAGGGTTGTTTATAAGTACAATTTCATTAGGATTTTTCTTTAGTTCAATTTTGGTCACAATTGTGGATAAGGTGACTGGAAAAACAAAGCCATGGTTAGCTGATAATTTGAACAAAGGAAAGCTCTATGATTTCTACTGGCTTTTGGCAATATTGAGTGTTTTGAATTTGATGGTTTTCTTGTTTTGTTCAAGCCGATATGTGTACAAGGAGAAGAGGCTGGCTGAGGTAGGGATTGAAATGGAGGACTCAGACCCAGTTTGCCATTAAAAAGCCAATTATTACCAAAGCCACTTTGTTTTTGTTGTTTTTTTTCCCCTCTTTTTTTCTTGGAATTTTATTTCAGGCTTCTTTCAGTGGCAAATATAATGTAACATAGTAACAGTGGGTTCAAAGAACCCATTCTCTTTGGCTCAGGATTACTATTTATATGTAGAAACTCTAAGTCATAAATAATTACATATGAATGAAATCTGAACCCACTGCTTCAAAGAAGCAGTAGTTTAGTAGAGCATTTGACTCGTATGGAATTTGGTTGGTAGCACTCATTTGAGAGTTTAATTGAATCTACCATTTTTTAACTACTTTTATTTTCACAAAAGAGACACAAAGAGAAGAAAAAGGGAGGGGAAGAGGGTTACCGGAAGTCTAGCTGAAAATTCAAATAATTAGAGAGATCATATACTTTTATTTAATTTATTATATCGTCTGATTGTTTACCTTGAAAATGGTTTTAATAATTATATTTGATTTGTGGTTCTAAAAATATGTGATTTCTTCCAATACTAATTAATAATTAAGAAATGATAAGTGTAAGTAAAGAAAATGTGATAACCAAACCACTCTTGTTAGAGAATAGGAGCCTTGAGCTTGCTGGAATCGAGGGCCTCGGGGTCCAATGATAGCAATAAATGAGGCACAATAAATGAAGAACACTAAAATAAAGAACAATAAAGCTGTAAGGCAGTGTTGAGCACGAGAAAAATAGAGAATGTTCTATTGCAGTAAATGTTCATGTGCTTTGCAAAATGATAGGGATCCCCTTTATATAGGAGAAAGAATCCCAACATAGTACATGTATAATTATGACAAAGGAATGCTATTGGTACAGCTGTATGACGGTTTAGTACGGACTTGTACTATCTCTGGCAGACTTTATTAGCTCCAACCACGTGTCCTTGGGAATTTTCCACCTTTCCTTGACGATCATCGATTTTATACTGCCTCGAGGCAGACTGTGATGGGCCTTCGATATACTTTCTCGAGGGATGCATTTCGGGGTCCAATTTCAAGCTCTGCTTCGGGCCTCTCGAGACTAGGCTTGGAATGCCACCGAGGTCTCAAAATCGAACTCCCCCGTTTTTAGCCGTACACAGATAGTCCCCGCGTTTCTTAGAGTAAAATAATAAGAAATGATTTGAATTCTTTGACTCTTTGATGTCCTCCTCATAACGTCAGTTACGTCATGTAAGTGATTGATGTGACAAAAGAGATGTCCAAAAGTCACGCTTACACGGTTCTCAAAAAGCTTTGAATCGATTACGGCGGTTGGCCGTCCCTTTGTCTTCCCCAATACGCATAACTGACCCCTATGAATACACCAATCCTTCACTACTTAGACTTTTACTTTTTACCATATCTTCAAATCCTCAACAACTCTTCTTACTTCTTTCCTGTGTTCATCTCTCAACCAATTTCTTCCTTTTTCTTCTGAAGTTTTACAGCAAAAATGGCAAAGACCTCTAAAACCGTTCCCCAAGATAAGAAAGCCTCTTCATCATCACACTTGTCTAAGAGAAAAACAGTAGTGCCTCCTCCTATTGAGGAGTGTATCCCCGGACCTTGCGAAACGTTCTCCGATTTCAAGGTCGACAAACCCTCTTCGAGACCGGGGCGATGTGAACCCATGTCTCGTTACATTAGCCTGATAACTGAAATTGAGAAAGTGAAGGTTGACTATCGCTGGGGAGAGGAGGTACAAGTGGAGATTCCTTCACGTGAGGAAGACATAACAACATATAAAGCCGATTTTCTTAATGTGTACACATATCCTTTCACCCTAGGTCCGGTAGAACCATCTCCGCCTTTGATAGACCCAGTGATCCTCGATTTCTGCAGACAATATCGGGTGACACTCGGCCAAATCTATCCATCATTCTGGCGCATCGTTTACTTGATTAGGTACTTTTCAAACATGGTCGAGGGGATGCCTTTTACCCTCGACCATCTGATTAGAATGTATAGCCCCCGACTTTATCGAGGTGGCCTGATTAAGATACATCGTGGAGCTTCAAAGGTCTTCTTTGCCAGCATCGACGAGGATAAGGACAAAGGGTGGATGAGCCTATTTGTCCGAGTTAGGACCTCGGACCTGATCCCTGTTGAAAAGATGTCATTCCCCGAGGAATGGAATATGAATCGTAAGTGAACATGCTTCGTCAATTAAATATTTTTTCTTCCTCTTGAACTATTTTCCCTTTGAACTAACTCCCTTTAATGATGCAGCTGCTGAGTGGTATCCTGGTGCGGAAAGGGATCTTTTGAGCTGGGTCCGACTACTCGATTCGACCTACCCGTATATTAAGCGTGTGTGGTGCGACCTGGCCAAGACCCGATGGGAGGCTAAAAACCATGGTGAGTTTTATTTCTATCATACTTGAACTCCTTTGAGAGAATATTTTCTCGATAGTACTCTCACCCTTTGTGTTTATCCTTTTGCGCTTATGCAAGCCTAGGAGAGGCTGTTTTGATGAGGGAACCCCCGCCTGGGGAAGCAGATACCCCAAAACCCGTTAAGGAGCAGAAGAGGAATAAGAAATCACCGACTGACTCCCCGAAGCCGAGGAAGGCTAAAGTTCAAAAGCCAAAGGCCGATTCAGTGGCCTCAACTCGGGAAACGGATGAAAGTCCTCATGCTGAGGACGGAGATAATGATGACTTCCCGCTAGTACTTACGGGAAGAGGAAGCACAATTGCTTCGAAGCCCGCTGAGCCGACGGCTGTTGAGCCGAAGGCTTCTGAACCAAAAGCTGCCGATGCTGCCCCGCCTCAAGCTGAAGAGATTCTCGAGGGTGGGTCAAACGAAGTCCCTTAGCCGGCCAATGGCCAGAACACGTCCCGAGCTAAGGGGCATCCGGTTGATGAACTTGGGCAGCCTCCTCGATCTAATGTCCATAGGGTCCTGTACCGGGATCTGCACAACAAAGATGTGCAGAGTGTAGCATCAGTACAACCAACCCCATGTAATGAGTAAGTGTTGAGCCTAACCTCGGCGAAGTAGTGACGAGGCTAGGGCACGACAACCAAAACAACTTGTGCAATTAATAATATTGGGAGGCATAATAATAACAGGAGTAAACAACTAAGTACAAAAAAAGGGGATCATGCTGGGGGAAATAAATATCAAATAAAGGAAATAATGGAATAAGATAGCAATTCAACATCAACTTGAACAGCAGGTAATAACACCATAGAGAAGACAGTGCACGGCATCACCCTTCGTGCTTTTACTCTCATCCTCGCCAAATAATAAATGCAAGTGCATGACATCACCCTTCGTGCTTTTACTCTCATTCTCACAATAATCAGTAGGAACAGCACGACATCACCATTCGTGCTTTTAATATAATAATATGGCACGACATCACCCTTCGTTCTTTTACACTCTCATCCTCACAATAATCAATACACGACATCACCCTTCGTGATTTACACTCTTCCTCACCCAAATAATATCAATAACATAAGTCCGGCAAGGAAAAATCAACAATATGAACCATAATAATAAATCATAACATCCTAGCAAGGGAACAACAGTAGAAATATCACCATCCCGGCAAGGGACACAGTTATAACCAATCTCACTCAAGTACATATCTTCACATAAAATTTCTCAACCGAAACCAATACTCAACAATGTTTATTACCAAGAATTTCCACCAAAATGAATAACCACAAAGTGAAATCCAAGCTAATACACAAAAATTATAATTGAAAACCACATAATTCATAATATCCAACTTCAGAGCATGCTTGACACCAACGTATAGGTACTCGTCACCTCACCTATAAGTTGAACATGGTATTCACACATAGAAAATAAGACACAACACCTATTCCCTCAAGCTAAGGTTAGGCCAAACACTTAACTCGACTTCCACGACAAAAATCAAGCCTCAATCACCGCTTTCCCTTTTGAATTTGACTCCAAATCAATTGTATCTAGACATAATTGACTTAATAACATCAATAAACGCTAAACAATTCAATTTAAATGCTTAATTATAGATTTTCTAGCATTATTCCCAAAAAGTCAAAAATCGACCCCGGGCCCGCTTAGTCAAAACACTAGGTTCGGACCAAAACCCGATCACCCATTCATCCACGAGCCCGAATATCTAATTAGTTCCGGAATCCGACCCCAAAACGAGGTCTAAATTCCAATTATTCAAATAGCCCTAACTCTACCCAAATCCCTAATTTTTACCCTTAAGAACATAATTTAGGCCTAGAAATCTAACGGGTGTTAATGTAAATTAAGAAAACAAGTCTAAGAACACATACCTATGGTTTTGTGGTGAAATCCCTCTTCAAAAATCGCCCAAGTTCGAGTTTAGGTTAAAGAGTTATGAAATTTTGATAAAATCCCGCAATTGGACTATTTTTAGTCACATGCATCAGACCATCTTCGCATTCGCGAAGGGTCTGATGCGTTCACGATGCTTTGGATCGAATAGCCTATGCGTTCGCGAGCCCTACCACGCATTCCCAGAAGGCATTCCACCCCAGGCCTTCGCGTTCGCGACCCTATGGTCGCGTTCGCATAGAGTACCAGCACTCCCCTCCCCCAGGTACCCTTATGCTATGCGATCGCATGTGGCCTGTCGCGTTCGCGTAGAGCAATTTCCCCCAAGCTCCGCGTTCGTGACCCAGGACTTGCGTTCGCGTAGGTGTAATCCTGCCCTAGTCCAGCTTGTACATCGCGTTCGCATGGGTTGCACCGCGAACGTGATGAACAAAACCCTGGACACCAGCAACAACAACTTACACCAGATTTTCTAAGTTTAAATCACCCCGACGCCTATCTGAAACTCACCCGAGCCCTCGGGGATCCAAATCAAACATGCACACAAAGTCAAAAACATCCTACGGACTTACTCGTGCGATCAAATCGCCAAAATAACACTTTAAACAACGAATTTAGCCTTAAAATCAAAGAAATTTTCCAAAACTTCCAAAGTATCAAATTTCACAACTATGGGACCGAATCACGTCAAACGACTTCCGTTTCTTACCAAATTTTACAAACATATCATAATTATCATATTGAACCTGTACCGGGCTCCGAAACCAAAATACGGCCCAAATACCATAAATTTCAAACATAATCAAATTTCTAAAATCCTTTATATTTTCAGAAAATAATTTCTTATTGGGACCTTGGAATTCGATTCCGGGCATACGCAAAGTCCCATATTTCCTAATGACCCTCCGGGACCTCCAAATCACGGGTCCGGGTTCGTTTACCCAAAATGTTGACTGAAGTCAACTTAAATAAAAATTTTAAGGCAAAAACTAGCATTTTCTCAGTTTTTCTTATAAAGGCTTCTCGGCTATACGCCCGGGATATGCGCGCAAAACGAGGTGAGATAAAAGGAGGTTTTCAAGGCCTCGGAACACCGCTTTGACATAAAAATATAAGGGATGACCTTTTGGATCATCACATTCTCCACCTCTAAAACAAGCGTTCATCCTCGAACGGACATAGAAAAGTACCTGAGTCGGGGAATAGACGGGGATAACGGCTCCCCATATCGGACTCAGACTCCCAGGTAGCTGCCTCGGTAAGCTGACCTCTCCACTGAACACGAACTGAAGGATAACTCTTCGATCTCAGCTAACGAATCTGCCGGTCAAATATGGATACCGGCTCCTCTTCGTAGGTCAAATCCTTGTCCAACTGGACACTGCTAAGTCTAACACATGGGATGGATCGTTGTGATACTTCCGAAGCATAGATACATGACACACTGGATGCACGACTGATAAATTCGGTGGCAAGGCAAGCCTGTAAGCCACATCTCCCACTCTGTCAAGAATCTCAAACGGGCCAATGAATCTAGGGCTTAACTTGCCCTTCTTCCCAAATCTCATCATGCCCTTCATGGGCGACACCCGAAGCAATACTCGCTCTCCAACCATGAATGCCAAATCACGAACTCTGCGGTCGACATAACTCTTCTGCCTGGACTGAGTTGTACGCAGTCTATCCTGAATGATCTTAACCTTGTCCAAGGCATCATGCACTAACTCCGTACCCAACAACCGAGCCTCTCCTGGCTCAAACCACCCAACCGGTGACCGACACCGCCTACCATACAACGCCTCATAAGAAGCCATCTGAATGCTCGACTGATAGCTGTTTGTAGGCAAACTCAGCTAAAGGCAAGAACTGGTCCCAAGAATCTCCAAAATAAATGACACATGCTCGCAACATATCCTCTAAAATCTGAATAGTACGCTCGGACTGTCCGTCCGTCTTAGGATGAAACGATGTGCTCAACTCCACCCGTGTGCCCAATTCACGCTGAATTGCTCTCCAGAAATGCGAGGTAAACTGAGTACCTTGGTCAGAAATAATGGACAGGGGCACACCATGAAGGCGAACAATCTCCCAGATGTAAATCTCTGCTAATCTCTCCGAAGAATATGAAACTGCCACCGTAATAAAATGTGCTGACTTGGTCAGCCTATACACAATGACCCATACCGTATTGAACTTCCTCTGAGCCTGTGGGAGTCCAACTACGAAGTCCTTGGTGATACGCTTCCCCTTCCACTCAGGAATCTCAATCTGCTGCATCAATCCACCGGGTCTCTGGTGCTCGTACTTAGCATGCTGACAGTTCAAGCATCGAGCTACATATGCCACGATATCTTTCTTCATCCTTCTCCACCAATAATGTTGCCGCAAATCCTGATACATCTTTGTGGCACCCGGATGAATGGAATACCGGGAACTATGGGCCTCCTGCAATATCACCTCACGAAGTCTATCAACATTGGGCACACAAATACGGCCCTGCATCCGCAAGACTTCATCATCACCAATTGAAACCTGCTTGGCACCATCGTGCCGCACCGTGTCCCGAAGAGCACACAAATGAAGATCATCATACTGTCGATCCCGGATACGATCAAATAATGAAGAACGAGCCACAATATAAGCTACAACACTACCTGTATCAGAAACATCCAATCTCATGAACCGATTGGCCAAAGCCCGAACATCTAAAGTAAGCGATCTCTCCCCGACCGGAATATAAGCAAGACTTCCCATATTGGCTGACTTCATACTCAAAGCATCTGCCACTACATTGGCCTCCCCCGGATGATATAAGATTATGATGGCATAGTCTTTCAATAGCTCCAACCATCTCCTCTGCCTCAAATTCAATTCTTTCTACTTGAACAAATATTGCAAACTCTTGTGATCCGTGAACACCTCACAAGGTACGCCATATAAATAATGCCTCCAAATCTTCAGCGCGTGAACAATAGCTGCTAACTCCAAATCATGAACTAGGTAATTCTTCTCGTGGACCTTCAACTGACGTGAAACATATGCTATAACCTTGCCATCCTGCATCAACACTGCACCAAGTCCAATCCTAGAAGCATCACAATATACAGTATATGGCCCTGAACCTGAGGGCAAAATGAGCATCGGTGCCATGGTCAAGGATGTCTTGAGCCTCTGAAATCTCGCCTCACACTCATATGGCCACCTGAACTGGGCACCCTTCTGAGTCAACCTGGTCATTGGGGCTGCAATAGATGAAAAGCCCTCCACAAACCGACGATAATATCCTTCTAAGCCCAAGAAGCTCCGAATCTCTGTAGCTGATGTGGGTCTAGGTGAATACTTAACTGTTGAAATCTTCTTGGGATCTACTTGAATACCCTCTGCTGATACAACATGACCGAAGAATGCAATTGAGCTCAACCAGAACTCACACTTGGAAAACTTAGCATACAACTGACTGTCCTTCAGAGTCTGGAAAACGGCTCGAATGTGCTGCTCGTGCTCCTCCCGACTGCGGGAGTAAATCAAAATATCATCAATGAAGACAATCATGAAAATCCAAATAGGGCCTGAACACTCGGTTCATCAAATCCATATAAAGCAGTTGGGGCATTTGTCAACCCGAATGACATCACTAAGAACTCAAAATGCCAGTACCGAGTGGGAAAGGCTGTCTTAGGGACATCGGATGCCCTAATCCTCAACTGATGGTAGCCAGATCGCAAATCAATCTTTGAAAACACCTTGGCACCCTGAAGCTGATCAAACAAATAATCAATCCTCGACATTGGATACTTGTTCTTGATAGTAACCTTGTTCAATTGCCGGTAATCAATGCACATCCTCATTGACCCATCTTTATTCTTAACAAACAACAATGGCGCACCCCAAGGCGAAACACTAGGCCTAATAAAGCCTTTATCAAGAAAATATGCAGCTGTTCCTTCAACTCAGGCGGGGCCATACGATAGGCGGAATAAAAAAGGGTTGGGTGCCCGGAGCCAACTCAATGCAAAATTCAATATCCCTGTGGGGTGGCATACCCGACAGGTCTGCAGGAAATACCTCTGGGAACTCACGAACAATGGGCACATACTCCATAGAAAGAACCTCGGCACTAGAATCACAAACATAAGCCAAATAGGCTAAACACTCCTTCTCGACCATGCGCCGAGCCTTCATATATGAGGTAACCATGCTGGAGGAATGACCTGGAGTCTCTCTCCACTCTAGTCGAGGCAACCCCGACAGTTCTAATTTCATGGTCTTGGCATGACAGTCCAGAATAGCATGATGGGTGACAACCAATCCATCCCCAAAATGACATCGAAATCAACCATATGAAGGAGCAGAAGATCTACACTGGTCTCAAGACCACCAATAACCACTACACACAAATGATAGACACGATCTACCACAATAGAATGACCCACTAGTGTAGACACATAGACAAGAGTACTCAGAGAATCACGAGGCATAATCAAACAAGGACCAAAATATGATGACACATAGGAGAATGTGGATCCCGGATCAAACAAAACCGAAGCATTCCTGCTGCAAACTGAAACCATACCTGTAATGACTGCATCGTAGGCCTCAGCCTCGGGTCTGGCAGGAATAGCATAACATCGGGGTTGGGCCCCACCAATCTGAACATCCTTGGGACGGCCTACTGCTGGCTGACCTCTACCTCTGGTAGCCTGGCCTCCACCTCTGACTGTCTGACCTCCACTTCTAGCACCTCGGCCTCCACCCCTAGCTGGCTGAGGAGGTGGTGGGGCACCTGGTGCGGGAATCATAGAACGGGAACCCTGGTGCTGAGAACCACTCGAGGATAGGGGGCAAAATCTAGCAATGTGCCCCGAGCCACCACATGTATAACAGGATCTCGACTGCTAAGACTGCTGGCCCTGAAACTGTCCCTGTCGACCGAAGTAACCACTCTGAAAACTCTGGAGCGGCGGTGCATTGATAGAAGCTGGTGGTGCACTGTAGGCCAATTAATCAGAATATGGCATGTGGGAGCCACGACCACCTGGAGCACTGCGGGATACCTGGAGTGCTAACTGAAACGGCCTAGGAGGATGGCCTCTACCACAAGAATCTCTGTCCCCAGATGAGGCACCACTGAACCGACCAAAATGACGGGGCCTCTTGTTAGACCCTTGACCACTACCCTATGATAACACCATCTCGATCCATCTGGCCACATTGGCCGCCTCCTGAAAGGAAATATCACTCCCTGTCTCTCTAGACATATGTAGTCTAATCGGCTGAGCTAGCATCTCAATAAACCTCCTCACCCTTTCTCGGTCGGTGGGGAGTATCATGATAGCATGTCGGGCCAAAGTGATGAACCCGGTCTCATACTGTGTAACTGTCATAGAACCCTGCTGGAGACGCTCAAATTGCCTCCGAAAATCCTCTCTCTGGGTAACAAGGAGAAACTTCTCCAAGAACAAATCGGAGAACTGAGCCCAAGACAGAGGCGGTGACCCAGCTGGTCTAGTCAAACAATAATCCCTCCACCAAGTCTTGGCGGGACCTGAAAGGCGGAAAGTGGAAAAATCGACCCCATTGGTCTCAACTATCCCCATGTTCCGAAGAATCTCATAGCAGCTGTCTAAGTAATCCTGGGGATCCTCTGAAGGTGCACCGCTAAAAGTAGTAGGAAACATCTTGGTGAACCGGTCCAACCTCCATAAAGCATCAGCAGTCATAGTTGCTCCCTCCCCTGCCTGAGCCACAATACCTGGCTGGGCTACCCCAGTTGTCTGAGATGCTGGAGTCTGGAACTGAGAAGCTAACTGATCTGGTGTGCGGGTGGCGGGAGTCTGGGCTCCTCCCCCAGCTTGAGAGACGGCTGGTGTTGCAGGAAGTAGACCTACCTGAGCAACGCTCTCCATAAGGCCCGCTAAACGGACTAGAGCATCCTGGAGTACCGAGGTGGCAATGAACCCCTCGGGAACCTGAGCTGGTCCCACCAGAACTGTCTGAGTAGGAACCTCATCGGCAAACTCTACATGAGGCTCCGCCACTGGGGCTGCTGCTCTGGGCTGAGCTTTGCCCCTGCCCCGGCCTCTATTACGGCCTCGTCCTCGGCCCCTCATAGGAGCTACAACTGGAGCCTCGGGCTGCTGATCAGTAGATGAGTCTTATGCAAGCAGAGAGTAGAATAGAAATTCAATTAGCATTTAGAGTTCAAATCGCACGACAGAGAAGAATAGATGTGAAGATATTACTAAACTCTGCAGCCTCTGGGGAATAAGTACAAATGTCTCCATACCAATCTCTCAGACTCTACCAAGCTTGTCCGTGAATTATAAGACCTAAGCAACCTAGTGCTCTGATACCAACTTGTCATGACCCGAATAACCCACCGTCGGGACCGTGATGGCGCCTAACGTTGAACCTACTAGGCAAGCCAACGTGAATGTTTAATTTACTTTATTACTTTATTATTAGTCGTAAACAGGTGAAATACAACATTAACATGAATAAAAGTAGAAAATGAAACAAGGTATATAACTCATTTTTACGAAATTCCACAAAAACCAAATCCCAGAATGTTGGAGTCACAACCCACGGACTGTCTATGAATACTACATATAGAAGGTTTGAATAAAATAAGTAAATCTATTTCTGAAATAGCTAGAACAGAATACAAAGAAATAGAAGGGGACACCAAGGCCTGCGGACGCCAACAGGACTACCTCGGTATCTCCACGTGGACTGAAGGCAGCCTCCTCGAGCTAATGTCCGTAGGGTCCTGTACCGAGATCTGCACAACAAAGATGTGCAGAGTGTAGTATCAGTACAATCGACCCCATGTACTGAGTAAGTGTCGAGCCTAACCTCGGCGAAGTAGTGATGAGGCTAGGACACGACAACCAAAACAACCTGTGCAATTAATAATATTCGGAGGCATAATAATAATAGGAGTAAACATGTCACGACCCCAAATCCGAACAGGTCGTGATGGCGCCTATCGTGGAACTAGGCTAGCCA